>CM076578.1:56574835-56697776 GCA_034641835.2 Pinus albicaulis
AAGAAGGCTTACAAGCAAAGTAAGTCTACTTACAGACTGAGCTCTGCAAAGAGACGAGAACTTCGCAGACCTAAGGAGCACAGAAGACCTAAAGCCCCAAAAAGGCAATCTAGATGGAGGCCTAACACTCATTATTATCAGCCCCATGATATCCGGCCTAAAGATGCAAAGCTGGCCAGAATGAAAGAAGTTGAGTGCTGGTTATGTGGTCAGACAGGACATACATCTAATATGTGTCCTACTGCTTTAGAGTCTAAAAGAGGTCTAGGTAAGAAGTCTAGTAAGTATGCCAAGAACAAACATCCTTCAACCTCCCAAACCACTGTCAAGCAAGATCCCGACGCCTGTGCCTATTGTAAATCCACATCTCATAGGATTTCTGATTGTCCATCTTATCCAGGTCGTCGCCTGTCTCTGCAACAGCATGCCATAATGTCTTCTGATCATTCCTCCTCAGATGACTGTTCATCCTCCTCTTCAGATGAACAGGTCAACATGTACTGTAATTGCTCAGACCCAGAAGCCTGTAAATGTGATTCTTCTTTTGAGTCTGATTCTGATTCTTATTCCTCAGCCATCAAAGATCCACCTCATCTCCTCATGGCCCAAACCGACGATGATTTGAAGATCTTTGCCCAGATCCGAGCCATGGAGGAAGGAGATCTAAAACATGCTCTCCTCAATGCCTACATGAAGAATCTTCCTGGTTCTTCCTCCAGTTCTTCTTCTTCGTCTAAGAAGCCAAATTTTGTTGAAGCTTCTTACGACCGGAACACCAAATCGTATCTCCAACATCATAACAAAGCTCGTGGCCTCACTTTGGGGGAGGTGAGTAAGGAGATACATGATCTGAAAGCTGAAGTGCGTAATATTAAGAACGAGCTCAATGTTCTGAAATCACAGAACAATCAGTCTGCTGCTTCTCCTTCAACAGTTTTGTCCAAACAGCAGACAAATTACACACTGCACACTCAGCCACAGACTGAAGTCCAAACTGCATCTGGCAAGTTTGTTTCCTCGGGCTTCAGTGAGATCGGGGACATGCAAGTCCTCGCAGTCCAGTATCAGCAACATCACATCAAGGTAAATCTCTGTGTTGCTGGAAAAGTTTATGAGGTTATTGCATTAATTGATTCTGGCTCAGATCTTAACCTCATATCAAAGCATATAA
Organism: Pinus albicaulis; assembly: GCA_034641835.2. NCBI lineage: Eukaryota > Viridiplantae > Streptophyta > Pinopsida > Pinales > Pinaceae > Pinus > Pinus albicaulis. The sequence goes on from CM076578.1 coordinate 56,576,007, forward strand.
TCCCTTCCAGATATTGGACCACAGCAGAAAAAGAAGTACAGGGATTAGGATGTAAGCAATTAAAGTTTGAAGTTTCAAAAGCCACTGTCTGCTTTGATTCCAAGTGTGTCAAGCTTTCCCTTGTTGTTTCTGACATTCCAGTAGATTGTATTTTGGGAAATGTGTTTTTAGCAGCATTAGAGCCACATGGGTATTTTAGATTTCCTGATAACTCTGCAGGAATCTTCATTACTGTTTCTGGTCAAAGATTTGAACTTCCTTATGTTTCCAGAAATAGAATCTCACCCATGGTGCAAATAATGCAAGAAAAAGAGAAAAAACTTCAAGATGTTGAGAAAAGCCTGGTTGAGCTTAAAGATCACAAGGAGACTATCAGAGTCGAGGAACAGTTAAGCTCTCCAGAGATTCAGAAAAAGATTGCTGAAATCCAGAAAGAATTTGAAGATCAGTGCTGCTCCGAAGAGCCGAATGCCTTCTGGCATAGAAAGCAGCACAGCATTGAGCTGCCCTACAAAGAGGGATATACTGGCAGGCCTTGTAGGTCAAGAGCCATCCCTATGTCTGTCCAAGACAGACAGCACTGTCAGAATGAGATCAAACAGCTTCTACAAAAGAAGCTAATCAGAGAATCCAGTAGCCCATGGAACTGCTATGGATTCTATGTAAACAAGAGAAGTGAGCAAGTCAGAGGAGTTCCGCGTCTAGTGATAAATTCTAAGCCTCTGAACAATGTGTTAGCAGATGACACTTATCCAATCCCTCACAAAGGAGATTTGATAAGAAGAATATCAGGAGCCAAGGTGTTCTCGAAGTTTGATTTAAAGTCTGGTTTCTGGCAGGTCGCCATTGCAGAAGGTGATAGATGGAAGACTGCATTCAGTGTCCCTCACGGACATTATGAATGGAATGTTATGCCTTTTGGTCTGAAGCATGCCCCATCAAAATTCCAGAAGGTAATGGATTCTATCTTCAAGCCCTATGCAGATTGGTTACTTGCATACATTGATGATCTGCTAATATTTTCTAAGAATTTAAGTGACCATTTCAGACATCTGAAAATCTTTATGAAATTGGTCAAAAGGAATGGTCTTGTCCTAAGTAAAAAGAAGATGGAGTTATGCAGAACAAAGATTAAGTTCTTAGGACATGAGATTGAAAATGGCCAGATTGCTCTGCAGCATCACGCACTGGAGTTTGCAGATAAGTTCCCTGATGTCATTCTTGACAAAACCCAGTTGCAGAGGTTTTTAGGGTGCCTCAATTATGTGAGCAATTTTTATCCAAATTGTGCCATTGACAGATCTCTGTTAAATCAGAGACTCAGAAAGAACCCTAAGCCTTGGACTGACAAGCACACCCAAGCAGTCAGAGAAATAAAGTCTAAGGTAAGAATTCTGCCCATTCTGCATGTTGCTGATGATAATGCTTATAAAATTGTTGAAACATATGCCAGCAATATTGGTTGGGGAGGTGTGCTAAAGCAAAAGCCAAAGAAAGAAGACCCGAAAGAAAAAGAACAGGTTGTTCTATTCGCCTCTGGAGTCTGGAGCAAAGCCGAGGCAAACTATGCTCCTATTGAGAAAGAGGTAAAATCAGCCTGGTATTGTTTAAGTAAGTTTTCTGTTCATTTGGAAAATAAGTATTTTCTGCTCAGGACTGATGCAAAAGCTCTGGAAAGAGTTTTGTCAAAAGAAATTAAGAACCCTGAAGATGCAAAGTTTGCAAGATGGAAAGCCCTTTTTGCATACTTTAGTTTTGAAGTTGAGCATATTAGAGGTTATGATAATTGTATTCCATACTTTTTAAGCAGAGAATACCTCCAGCATCAAGAAAGGAGAATGACAATGAAGAGCAAGTTCAGTTTCATTGTTTTGTCATTCTAACTGAATGGAATCAGGCCTATAAGAGAGAAGAGCTCAGATATATTGCAGATGATGAGCCCTGGCCTGTTTATGCAGAAAAATGGAGGCCAACTTGGATCCTCCGAAACACTCAAGTGCTAGATGGAAATTTGCAGAGTCACACGGATTTACAGCACTTGGTCCCAGGCAGGAAGGTGTACCCAAAAGGTAATAGGTGGATACATGAGAAGATGTATTCACACATCATGGCTGCCTCACATGAAGCTGAGAGATCCCTCTCAGAAGATTTTTTGGATCTGTATGTCATTTGTACTAGTGGCAGTGACAGATCGAAAGAATATTATAAATCCTATGTAATAAACAGAGTCAGAAAAATCGACACATATACCCATGGCAAGTTCATTTCATGGCCGCATGACGACCCAAAGCTTATTTTTTCTGACACTGTTTACAATTTTGCAGGTTATGAAAGACTGTGGTGGGATCTCCTTAACAAAGATGGACCAGAAGAGACTCACTACACAAAGCTTAAATTTGCCCCGACATGGATAAATGAGAGAGAATCACAAATTCCATGGCTAACAAATTGGTGGTGGCATTATGGGGTTAGTCCTTATAGCATGGATCCTGACTGTTATCAAACATATCATAGACACTTTTGTGATGATTGTCTTGCAGGACCAGCTGGCGAGTGTTTTCATTATCCTTGTAAAACTGTTGGAGAACTTGCCAGTCTGGAACATAATATGTTAGGAAATCCCATATTAAAAATGCACATGCAAATGCATCATCAGTGGCTAGTCATGATGAAGATTAAGCACCAGATAGTGCTCAATAAGCCCATGATCGTCAGAAGAATCTATACAAAGGCATGGGATGATGAGTTCTATCATCTCAGATATCCGGGTGTCAGAATTCTGGATGAACCTGCAGCTGAATCCAGTACAAGTGGTCCTCGGGAGCCCCACTCATGAAAGGTTTTCCCTATGTACATATGATACCTAGTCACGGGTTCAATGTGACGTAGCTTTTCTCTTGGACTTTTCCTACGTCAGAAAAGTATCCAATGTGTATTTATTAAAGTTTGATTCCTCGTGGGCCTTTGTAAGGTATCCACAGTGTATTTCACGTGTCTTGCACTTTAATTTGTCGGCATGACAGATCTCCATGCGGATGTCACCCCTCGGTGTTACCCGAAAACGATGATCTTCTGCCAAGTGTCATGAATCTAACGATGCACAGTAATGTTTGTCCCCCTCTCATTCCTATATAAGGAGAGGTAAGGTTCATTTGGAGGCATCGGTTGTTTGAGTCTTGTGTGTTGTGTTTGAGTCCGAGTAGTTTCTCCCTGCTCTGCGTCTGTGCTATCCAAGCGATTTGCTCGCATCACGGAGTTCATTACTCACAGTCTATAGGTTGAACTGAGAAGCCTGCGGGTGTATGTGCTCGGCATACATCAGAACCTAAAGTGGCCAGTTCATTAGTGAGTATATATATGTCTGTGTGTTTATATAATCTCTGAGACAGAGTCTGTTCATCGGCCAGGAAGCCTCTGGTAACGATCCTTCTTTCGTGAAGATCATAAGTCCAGTAAAAGCCGATACAGTCAATCTCTGATACAGAGAATCCATTGTAATCTGATTGTGAAGCATTCTGTTAATAGAGAGAGAATATTTTCATCTTGAGTTTCCGCATTATTACTCTGTGTGCTTATATTTGTTGTTAAGATACTTGCACTGCTATAAAAGTTCGCCATAAGTTCGCTGGAGTTCGCGAAGTGCTACGGATCGCTAAGGCCGTTTGAAGGCGTGGAAGCCGTGTGGTAGGCCGCTAGAGTGTGAGGGCACAAGTAGGTTCGTCTGGGTTCACAATTGGGTTCATAACAAGCAGTGTTCAGAGAAACTTAACAAGGCCAAGTCGGTTGGTTGACGACCGCAAGCAAGCTTTTGAGAAGCCTCTGCTAGAAATTGGTAACATATATCCCACATAAATGCTAATTTAATGAAATTATATTTTTATCTTTCCATTATGTCTTAGAAAAACCATATATCTTGTATAATTAATGTTTTTTTTTTTTTTTTTTTAACAAGACATAAAACCAACAATAAAACCAACAATAGTGCTGCACATTAGAGAGAAAGATAAGATAACCCAAAAAATAGTTTAAACCTTATATCTATATCTTTAAAAATCTCTCTAACAACATAGGTCATAGCAAAAAAAACAAATTCAAAGTTCCATTTACATTTTTAAAAATGCCTATAACCACATAGATCATAGCTGCAAAGACACTTTATGTTTTTTTTTTTTTACTGACCAAGGGTTTTTTTGGGTCTAAAGTTAATGTGTTTTTTTAAGATAACCTATCTTAAAGTTAATGTGTTTTTTTTAAGATAACACACGTTGACTCTTTTATGCTAAAATACAAAGTTTCATTTTACTATTTTGAATTTTTTTAAATGTCTTTTGTCAAGTTGGGAATTAACAATTATCATGAAAATGGAATGTTATATAATACTAATAAAGCTACTTAAAAAAAAAACTCTGAAATGGCTAACAAACTTAGTTTCTTAAGAGCAGATTATATATTAATATAACTTACGATTTTATTTAGAAATGAATGAATAGCTAAACACTATCACATCTTAAAGAAGAAATTGGAATTCAAAACAGTTAACATTCCCCCGCTCACAAGAAAATAAAACTATTTTTCCATTATCACCAGCGGGCTGGGGCATATCATGATTGAATGCGACGATAAGAAGAAACATATTCTCCACATGGGACAAGTGTGGTACATGCATGAACATGGCGAGCACGAAAAGCCCAGTTTCTTGTATTCTTTATATTAAAGAAAAGAAAAGATCATGTAATCCCTGTATTGAGATTCGTCTGCGGGTTTAATGGAGGACAGCAGTCCACGATAAGCAACAAAACCAACAAAATCTTTTTCAAATACTAACTTTACAAAACGCTCTGCAGTGCCTCCTCTTTTACTCTGTGTATCTAACTTTTACAGAGAAGGAATCAATTAAAGAGATAGAGATAATGACACAGCACCAGAAGCTCTGAGGAATTAAACGCTGCAGTAGGCTAAACTCTTACATGAATCCCTGACCACATAACCCATGTTCCCCAGAAATGTAGAACTTAATGAAACTTTCTGACATTAAAATATAATGGAACTGCGCCCATGTTCCTGAGCAGTCAGTCCATGTGGCGCCCATGTTTCTGACATTTGATATTGCTTCTGTACTCTTTTTCATGAAGGGCAAGCGGTTCAGTTATTTTACGGTTTGTTTTAAGAATCCTGTTATACGGAGAGGGGGAAGCTAGCACCAACGCTAAAGGCTTTGGAGGAGAAAGCATATTTAAAGTGGAAGGGAGTCTTATTATAGGATATGTCAAATTTGTCCTAAGAAGTTGAGAAAGTATTAAAGCGGAATAATGTCTTATGAGATTCTAGAGAATGGAATCTTTATCAGGGATATTTTATGGTTGAAACTTTAAGTGATATATGTTAAAGTTTAAACTTTATAAGTTGTAATCTTATATTATGGTTTCATTAAAACATAAATTGTTGATATGTATTATGGTTTCATTAATACACAAACAGTTGATATGTATTAGTATGTTAAAAAATTGTGGGTTTTATTTGATCACATGAAGCATAGATGAACTCCTCCTCAGCATGAAGGAGTTGCATATGCTCCACCAAATGATAGATGAACTCATGCATGGAAGAGCTGCCACCTCATGCACAGTCTAGTTTCATGATGTTTATATGTGACATGATGCCACTTGAAGTCTATTTAATGTTTATTATATGTGTATACCATTCTTGGTTTACCTAGTTTTCATGGCTTCCAAAACCTATTTTCTTTTTGTTTGTAATGTAAATCTGGACTATAACCAAATTTTTAATATCTCTTTTGGAAAAGTAAAAATTAAACATTAATTATTACTTATGGTGTGACTTCGTTGATGTAAGTGTCATCCCCAACCTGTATTACTTATGGTATGACTTTGTTGATCGAAGTGTCATCCTCCACGTATTGTACATAATTTTTTATGATATAATATTTTGAACTTTTAAAAAATATATATATTAAATGGATTTTTTATAATATATATAATTTAAGATTTTAATAATATTTTAATAATACATATTTAATTTATAATAAGAGATACAATTTGAGCATGCACACTATAATTTATTAATCAAATTGGATTACATATATACATGAAGTGTTGTTTCAAGATAGGGAAACTATTTTCGACATACAATAAGTTGTTTGAGAAAATATCTCAACTACACACTAAACTAGAAACATATAGATTTAACTAACTCCTATGAAATAGAAAAGACTCCTTATATAGAAAATCACAACTAAGACAAGTAAGAATTACATATTTTAACAATAAGTTTAACTATATGTAATTATAATTTCTAATACAATTTATTTTTATTTATATAAAAATAATATATATATATATATATAGATTTTAATTAAATAAATATTTTTATTATAAACCATTGATAACATAAATAATATAGTTTTGTAAATTTTAAATAATAATTAGAAAATTATCATTAAATGATTTTTAATAAGTTTTAAAGATAAACTACATATGTACATTTATTATATTATAAGTTTTGTAATATTTTATAGTTTGAGAAATTTCAAATATAATAATTAAAAATATTATTTTTATCAATAAATTCTAGATAAATGGTAATTAAATATATATATATATATATATATATATATATATATATATATATATATATATATATATATATATATATATAATTCAAATTTATTAAATATTAAATGAGAGTTTTTTTTTTTTTTGTCTTAATTTAATATTTTTACATTATATAATTCCATGTAACATATTAATTTCTACTCATTAAATGATAAAAAAATACATTTTAAAAAAATTGCCATATTAATGTTAAATAATATACATGGTAACAAGTCTCCCACAACTAATGACTGTACTCAATACAATTACAATATTTTTCTTAATACTTAATTATAAGATTTAATATAACTTTATTTCTTATTATCTTCATTATTATTATTAAAATATATATCTTCAAATATAAAGCAATATTATATTTATATTTATTTTATAGTAACTATTATATTAACCATATAATGTGACTTATCTAGTTATTATTAAAAATATTAAAAACATCTTTTAAGGTTAAAGAAGTTTGTTTATTAATATGAAATTTCATTATGTATTATTTTATAAATTACAAAATTTTATTTAGCTATGGCTTAGAGGGATCAAATCTCTTGAGGTGCAAACTTCTTAGAGTATAGAACTCCAATAAAAATATGGAATGTCTTCAAAATTTATTTGAGCACAAAATAGTAAAACTCCTTAAAATGTTTTAATCATTATTTTTTCATTTGCTTTATATAATGTATATATAGTATCTTTTTACTTTTAATACTTTATCTCTATAAAGTTTATATAAATGGTTGAGAGTGAGAATGAAATATTTTTATCACTTCTCCTTAGTATGGAGTGAGATTATTGATATTTTATAATAATTTTAATTAAATAAACCAAACACATATATTCATTTATTTATTTTTTTAATCGGGAAACTTACCTCTTTAGTAATCTTAAATTAATTGATTAACTAAGTATTATTATTATTACTTATTTATTTATTTGATTTGATTTGATTTTTATTTTATATAGAATTTATAATAAAAATATAATTAAATTTTTTAAAATATAATAGAATTAATATTAAAAATAAAATTCTTCCTATTCTAGTCAAACTAGACGTTTTTCCAACGGTTAGTTGGAGATGTCCTGATCTACTTAAACTGGTTTCCTGATCAGATTTCTCATCTTGTCCTGATGATGAACCACACTGATTGGTTCGAAATACACACATATATTCATTTTCGTTCTTTTATGCTATTCCACATTTTATTTATTTAAAGAATATTATATTTTTATTTTAAAAGAGACAAATCTAAATTCCAAGTTGAACAAGAAAGAAATTACACATCTCCCTCATAATGACTATAAAACCAACTTAAATCCATCAAGATCTAAACATTTCTTCAAATTATTAATCCAATATTATTAAATCTTATAATATTAATATTAACATTAGATTTAATAATAATAATAATAATAATAATAATAATAGATTTAATCATCTAAAAAGCATGCCATGATAATAAAAATTATAATAAAACTACATTAAATTAATATTTTTCAAATATAACAACTTTGACGTGAAAATATTAATGCATTTAAAGAAAGATTTTAGTATATTCATAGGATATGGTTTTTATTTTTAAAGATTCATTTTACAAATATTTAATTAAAATAAATATCAAAACATTTGGAACTCTGTTAAATTGTATTGTAGTTTTTTTATTATATGGTATTTCATTTATGTTTTGGAGCAACATTAATTTTTTTTTATTGAACAAGTGACATACTTACACATTCTCTCATAGCCCAAGAGTGGGTTGTAGAATGCACTTCTCTGCCCAATGAGCCTTTTTGTACATTTGTTCCATAATAACTATTAAAAATTTCCAAACAAAAATCTACTAAACAAAATACTAAATTCTTTTTAAATAGTGAAAAAATCTATCATAACTCAATTATCAAATTAACAATAAGATAGTTATTATTATATAAAAATGGCAAATACTGGTCTCATCAATATTATTCAACCAAAACCAAACAACTTGCTGGTAATAAATACTTGATCTAGATCTTGACCATTAAACTATTTCCTTACATCCCAAAAATAAAGTAAAAACTTTTATAGAGTGTTTTAGGATTTACGGGCATCCGTGGAACCCTACAAATTTGATTTCCTATATTTATTATTACTTCCGTTCCGTCCAAGTTTGGCCCATGTATATGAGAATAAATGACGTCTTACATTTTGATTGTGGCGACAAAGCAAAGTGATTTGCAGCACAGATGTCCTGCTGTAACCGTGTGCTTTCCTGCGAAGTAACAGTGGAATACAGAGACAGAGACAGTCTCTGCATGGACCACCTAATTCGGTCGGAATTATTTTTGAGAGTCTGCAATTTTACCTGTCTCTTTCTCTTCGCTTTCATGTCGATTTATTGCCCTTCAACAATAGCCAGGCAACCCTGTTAAAACTGTTAGCAACGTCTTCAAATTCCTCACCAACCCACCTTCAAATCATCAACGAACTTTGCAACTTTTTCGGACCTGTCACTGTTCAAACTATAAATATATCTACTTCATTAACTACTAAAAGGAGGTTTCATATTTATCTTCACTCATTATTGCACCTTCTTTTCAGGCGATGAATTCATAACTTCTTTTTCTTAATAAGAGAACCAGTTTTCTTGGTTGGAGAGAGTTGAACATACAAGATGGGACGTATCATTTGGTTTGATTTTGGCTCTAACTTTAGTTCAGTTCTGACTTTGCAACTTCAGTTACTAACAAACAATTGTTGGAGTACATTCCAATGAGCCCATAATAGCTTGAAAGTCAGCAATGATTTTGCCAACATTCAAATCTTCAACCAACTTTACAACTTTTTTTGGGTGCTGTCGCTGTTCAATATATAAATTTTTTGAACTTCAATAACAAATAAAAGTTTCAGTTTATCCATTGATGATTCAAGGTGTTGCTCCCTTTTAGAGAATGTGCATTGAATTCCCTCCCTGGACCATTGTGTCCCTGCAACAATTAAAGAATAACTATCATAAACTGACTAGAGGGAAGCTATATAGAGACCATGTTTGTAACATTACCTACATTGAATCTTATCTAAATATCATCAATTTAGTATGGAGGTGATGTTTCGGGACCATGTATTGAGACCAATATTTGTTATGGTAACATTACCTACATTGAATCTTATCTCATGAATATCATATCGAGCTAGCATAAAAGATAGGTTCTGGGGACCATATTTGTTTGCTATGATAACATTATTTCAATAAAATATTATCTAGATATCATAGATGGAGTATAGAGGAGATGTTTTGGGGACCATATATCTAGATATCATAGATGGAGTATAGAGGAGATGTTTTGGGGACCATATATGTATTAAATTTATAGAAAATTTGTTGTTATATACATATATATATATATATATATATATATATTTAAATAATGTTACATAAAATGATAAAAATTGTTAAAATATAATCTTTGATTCGAGATAAACATGTGAGTATCACTAATTTGTGAAAATGAGGGTGATAATATAAATTATTAATTTCTATATTTCTCTCATTTGCAAGTTCTAAAAAACAAAATATTTGAAATATACTCTCAAACTTTAATCATTTTCACTATACAATTTAGAAACACATTGTTCTCTATTTGTTTACATTTTACTATATTTATTATGATAATGTTACCTACATCATATTAGAATGTCACCGAAAATCACATATGGAGCATTGGACTTTCACATATATACACTATGAAAGTTTGGGGCTATGATTGGTTCTTTACTTTAGTCATCTTCTTATTTACTTTATAACTTTTTTTTTTTTGAAACATTTCAAATTGTGACATTTTGAGAAGACATGGGCAAGATCTTGGGATACATGTGACCAAAATTTTAGAGGTTGGTTCTTTATACTTCTTGAGATATGCCCTACGGAAGTCAAGGTTGTTGAATGCTCCTTAAATTCATTTCAAATTGTCCAATTTGGAATATCGCCATAAATTATTTTTTGTGATGTTCCAACCCTTGAAATTTTAAAGAAACAAAAGTGAGATCTATAGGTACATGTGTGTAATATCCCAAAACGGGAAAGACGATAATATAGAACATATGCACAATTCCAAATAAGAATAAAACATACAAAACTGGAAAAATGTCGGAATACATCGAAACGTCATACATATGAGCAGAAATAGTTGAGCCATATCATTATGTATCAACAAAAAATGAATATACACAGTACTAGAAAAAGGGATCCACTCAAGCCATCCAAAGATGGTTGAAACAACTCTACTGAAAACTTAGCACTGGAAAGTAAAAATTGTTGCTGTTGCTGGAAATTGTTGCTGCTTGGAAGAAGATATATGTGAGAGAGGCTCCTCAAGGGCTCAGAAAGATACGGTCTTTTAACCAATTCTACTCAAAAATCCTTGAAAAATCTAGAAATGGTTTGGCTAGATTTTGAGTTTGGAATTTCAAACCTTATTGGGTTGCACACTCACCCCTCCTCGCTAAGTTACGCACTCCTTGGAGACAACTGCTGATCTGGGGCTGAAAGAATGATCTATCTGCTGCAATAGCACCCACTCATCCCACTAGCTAAAGGGTTGGTCCCATTTCCTGATCCCAAGTTGAGAAACTTAGGATGTAGCTCCTCCACTGAATATGGAGTTGTTGCATGCACAACTACTGGGTAATAATGTGTTGTCTAGGAGGGATGATGATGCAGCTTGCTGATAGATAATACAGTGCTGACCTGAGGCTGCTGAAGTGATTCTCTTCTCCTCAAACCCTCACCGCAAAATTATGCAATTCCTATAGGAAATGTTGCTGCATAGGAGAATATATGGATTATATGATTCTGGATATGTCAATGAAACTCTCAGAAGAATGCAATGGATCCACATTGTGAAGGGTTAATCCCTCCACAGGTTTCTCAACTGAAGTACTGAGAACAACCTCCCAACTCTCAAACCCAAGTTCATGAATGCCTAATTCCTACAGCTGGAAGTGAAAATGAGAGTGGATGAATGTGGAATTAATTGCGAGACGATGAATGTTGCATAATAAAACCTTCCGAGGGTAGGCACTCGAAGTCATTCCTGCTCGGGAATACCGAGTGTTAAACAAAAAAAAAAACTTCACTAAGCAGCTGAAGCGTGCAAAGAAATGTATTAGGACACTCAACAATAAAAATCTAGACTCCCTTCCTTTGCTGCCCTCATCTTCCTTTTATGGTTGTGAGCCTTCTCTAGCCTTGACCCACCTCATAATTGTGCTACACATGTAGCCAGTAGCCTCCTAAAGACTACACTATCCTCCATGATCTGCATCACTGCTGCAATTACTCCCCACTTCCTCCATCATGTGTGCATTTAATGCACCACTTCCTCCATCATCTCTTCAATTGTTTTTCCACTATCTCAATCATCTTGCATTTATTCCTCCACTATCTCCATCATCTTCCTCATTAATTCTCTATGACCTCCACTCTTTCTTCATTATTATGTTGCTCCACTACTCCATCATGCTACTCCACTACTCAATTAACCCACATTCACACTATAGAAGTGGATTTTATTCATCCATTGATTTTATGGGTCCCTCCACCCTTTTATTTACTTAATTAAATAAGAAAAGTAAGAACTCTAATATTCCAATTAGCTGATGGAAAATTTGGAATATTACTGTCCTCCCCGCCAAAATGTTTCTTGCCCTTAAGCAGCTGCAAAAATGGATGCTGCAGAAATCTATCTCCCTCCCAAATGGAATCCTCATATGGAATGTTTCCCCTTCTGCTCCAATGTGTTATGAATTCCTAGCTACATATATGCCTCTCTAGAATGTCTAGAATGGCCTCCAGTTGTGTAGCTAGATGCCTCTCCTCATCAATGAGTCCCCAAGTGGCAATCATTTACTGTCCAAGAGCGTCTTCTCTACATGAGATATGTGAAGTTTAGTGGTTCCTTGCCCATGCTACATGGAATAGGTTTTGTCTATCCATTCTCCAATCCTTGGCCCTAGTGGCCTTGCTCGCTCTAAGAATCATCTCATCACTATGAAAAGTAGGAAATAGAGACATATGGATTGACAAGTGAAATTTCAAACCATAATCTCCCAATAGTAGCCACCATAGCAATGCCTCTTACTGCCACACCACCCCATCATCATACCAAGTATGGTGGCCATATTCTCCTAATAGAAGGTAACACATCAAGGCTTCCTGTTTCCATCCCACATCATCGTTATGAAATGTATGGGAGAATGTCAATCCATATTCTCCCAAGAGTAATGAGCACAAAAATGAATTTTTCTGCCACCCCACGTCATCAAAATGAAAAGCATGAAGCAATGATATACTGACTGACATGTAGAATGTCACACCAGAATCTCCTAATAGAAACCAACATATCCAGGCTTCCTGCTGCCACATCATATGAGTATCATTCAAAGTCCCAGACAATAAAGTACCCATTAACATGTGATATGTCATGTGATGGCCAAAATATCTCAAAAGTAACTAGCTATAATATTCCCAATTAGCTTATTTCTATTTGGAATACTATGTGTTGCTCTATTTTCAGTCTAGAAGAATAAATGGGGTAAGAAGACCCTTAAATCTCTTTAGTAGGAATAAAACACTTCCAGTGTGAATGTGGATCAGTTTATGTAGGAAAAATAAAGTCACCTTGGGTGTGAAAGGGAGCAATGCATGTGTACTAGATCAAGGTTGACCAAATCAGCAGCACTGCTAAAAGAGAGAGTGGAGCTAGTGGGAACAACACAATTTTGGAGGAGGAGTCTTTGTAGGGAAGTAACCTCATAAATGAGTGGGGCCAAGGGTGAGGAGGCTCAACAAGAATATAAGGGAAGGGATGGTAGCCATGAAATCCATTCAGAATATTGTCTATGTTCGAGTCTTATGACTTATTGCATGCTTCAGCTATTTAGTTGGGTTTGCTGTATTGTTTAGTACAAGTGTATTCTCATGCGAGAATTCCCACTCTTCCTTGGAGGACTTGTTGAAGAAATCTGGGAGGAGTATTCTGGGCTATATTTCCACTATTCGGCATTGGGCCAAGTAGTCATCTTCAGCCACAGTGCAGTCTTCTTGAGAATTTGCATTATTTTTCATGGTGTTGCAGTGGAAGGGTCAAAACCCTGTTGATGAACTGGTTTCCTAGTGAAAGGATCAGCCTTTCACCCAGAAAGCTAGTAAAATGATGTTTTAGCCATTTATTTGTCTTTTCAGCCATATATATGCAGAGATTCAGTCAGGTAGCATGATTCAGCCCTAGATCTACAATTTATAATTTTTGTATCTTGTGTCCTTCCAAGAAACCCTTGCCGGGTTATCTTGAGATTGTGTAAAAGAGGATAGATCTCCTTTTTCTCAACTCTTTGAGTAATATATCATCAGATCTATTTGTTTCTATATTGATGTAGCATAAACCCTCAATAAACTGCGCTTTCACATGCTTCAGAAATTCTGTGTTGCATTAGCCATGGGGTTTTGATGTCTTTGGGTTGTATTGAGCTTTGGAAGTCTGTTTAACTAAGTAAGAATGATTTGTTTCTGATGCCCTTGTATATTTGGGTGCTATAATACATAAAATAATGGATCCATATGATTTTCTTCATTTTTATAGGATAATTTTCTGAAAACTGTGTCTTTTATGATTATATTGCTGATTTTCGTGAAAATGAATATTACAGTGGTACTGGAGCTCTGATATTGGCTCATCTTGTGGGGAAAATACATCTACAACCATGGAGGAGAGGGAGATCCCAAATATCCTTCTTCAAACTGTGCAGGACATTGCCAAAGATATCAAAGAGATGAGACAGAAGGAAAACCCTAGAGGGTTTCATCATGCAGAAAGCTCCGACACCTCACATTTTTGGTGGGAGAAAATAGTAGCACAACCTTCCTCACAACACTCCACTATGATCACATTCATATCTTTGGAAGGTGAGGAAGGAATGCCCTTGAGGGAAGAAATCCTTGGTGATTATTTTGTAGAATATGAATCTCAATCCCGAAGATCAAAGAACATTTGAGCTTTCAGGAGTTCTCTTGGATCAAGGATGGTAGGATATCTTTCCATAACCATAAGAAGGGACGGTTTATGCAGAACTCAGATCTACAACGCATTTTGGGCAAGTTCCTTTTTGCCTCTTATGATGGATCACCCAAGTGCACATCCAAGGCTTGGGTAGAGAAGTTGGACACTTATTTACAACTCAACAGAGTTTCTGAAATGGAGGCTATCAAAATAGCAGCGCTACACCTAGAAGGTGAGGCTCGTGAATGGTGGTTCCATGGGTTATCTACACTTGGGCATGCTAATATCACTTCATATTCAGATTTCACCAGGAGGTTGGTAGAGATATTTGATCCCAGGGATTCAAAGGCTCACTTTGTTGAGCTAACCAAGCTCAAGAAATTGGGAGATCTAGAAACATATATCTCTGAGTTTTTGAAGCTTTTAGTTATGGTATCTGACCTCACTATGAACTGGAGAATATGCATGTTTATTGATGAGATGGATGAACCATTGCATGGGTTGGTGAAATCCACTAGACCCACTACACTCCAAGAAGCTACGGAGAAGGCTAGGGATTTACAACATGCCTTGCCCAAGGCCAAAGCACCCTTTTAGCAAAATATTTCTTCATACCCAAAGGAGAATCAGGGGAGGAAATCTCTTGAAAATGATCGGAGGATCTAAGGAAGAAAAAACTTTGTTTCACCTATTGGGAGCCATGGGTGCAAAACCACCAATGTGTTGCAAGGAAAGCACATTTCATTGAGATATTTTCTGACGAGGAGGAGAAGACCAGTGGTGTAACAACAAAAGGAAGTGCATCTCCCATAGAAGATGTAGTAAAAGACTTTGCTCCAATCGAAGGGAATCTGCAGCATTGAGAGGAGTTCCAAAGTATATAACCTTGAGAGTTAGGGGCACTATTATAGGACAAAGAGTATCAATTTTGGTAGACAGTGGAGCTACTCATAACTTTATTGATACACAACTAGTACAAAGGAGGGGCATTCACATAGAAGACTTTGAGGGGTTCTCAGTTTTGGTTCCAGGAGCTAGAACCATGTAGTGTGCCAAATATGTTCCAGCATTAACCATCACTATGGGAACCTACAAATTGACAGACCACTTCTTTGTGGTTGATATTCCAGACACCAATGTTATATTGGGTGTCCATTGGTTAATCACCTTATGGAAGGTTACCATTGATTGGGAAACCTTAGAGATGGAATGGATAGAAAAAGGGAATGGTAAACATCAGAAAATCAAAGGCATACACACCTATCCACCTCAGATTGTCTTAGCCCACAGGCTGGAAGCAGATTTGCGCAGAGGGGACATAGAATAGGTAGTAGAAATACGCTTGTCAGAAGCTGGGAGCAAGGATTCATCAGTACATCCAGATGTACAATATATTTTATACCGATACTCTACAATGTTTGGAGATATTCCAGCTGGGAGACCTCCTGACTGAGGTTTTGAGCATACTATTGAGTTGGAGCAAGGGATCCAAGCAATGATCACCACACCCTATAGGCACCCCAAAGCCTATAGAAATGAGATTGAAAAGGCCATTCAAGAGCTTTTGGACTTAGGACATATCTGGCCTAGCACTAGTCCTTTTTCCTCTTCAGTGGTCTTGGTGAAGAAGAAAGATGGCACATTGAGAATGTGAATTGATTATAGAGCATTGAACAAAAAGACCATGAAGAAAAAATATTCAATTCCCAAGATCGTTGAATTTATGGATGAAATAAGAGGATCTAAGTATTTCTTTAAGATTGATTTGAGATCGGGATATCATCAAATCAGGGTGAGGGATCAAGATATCCCCAAGACAACATTTCGGTGTCACTATGGGCATTTTGAGTTTTTGGTAATTCCTTTTGGGCTAACCAATGCTCTGACAACATTCCAATCTTGCATGAACCACATCTTCCATGGTCACTTAAGGAAGTTTGTATTGGTCTTCTTTGATGACATTCTTATTTATAGCCGCACATGGGAGGAACATTTACAGCATATTGAGGCAATATTACACATTCTTAAGGAGCAGCAATTCTATGCTAAGATCTCCAAATGTGAGTTTGGGCTCACAGAGATGCTTTTCTTGGGCAACATAACTGAAGTGGATGGGGTAAGAGTCCATGAAGAAAATATTTGTGCTATTAGAGATTGGCATGAACCAAACATTGTCACAGAACTTCGGGGGTTTGTAGGCATATGTACCTATTACCGGAAGTTTGTAGAAGGGTTCTCTCAACTAGCAACACCACTTACAGATCTAACCAAGAAGGGTGCTTTTAGTTGGACACCCACAATGCAGAGAAATTTTTATAAGCTCAAGGAGGTGATGAGTAGCTGCCCGGTATTGGTACTACATGATTTTACCCAACCCTTTTTGTTGGAATGTGTTGCTTCAGGGGAAGGCATTGGGGCAGTATTGATGCAAGGGGGACACCACATAGCTTTTGAGAGCCAGAAGTTGCTGCCACGTGAGAGGATATACCCCATATATGATAAAGAGATGCTGGATATTATTCATGCTTTATCCAAGTTCCGACAGTATTTAGTGGGAAGTAAATTCTGAGTGAAGACTGATCATAATAGTCTCTGATTCTTTCTTGAGCAGAAGCAGCTTCAGGAGAGGCAACAGAAATGGGTGAGTAAGATCCAAGCATATGACTTTGACATAGAATATGTCAAAGGGAAGTAATGTAGTGGTAGATGCTCTATCCAAGGGGCCAGAAACACTGTCCTTAATGAGCATGGATGCAGATTGGAAGGCTAAGTTGTTAGTAGAATACTCCAAAGACAACTTTGCATGTGAAATCCCAGATGGATTTCTGACTGATGAGAGGTATAGAGTGATGGAAGAGGTCATCTATTACCAAGATCAGGCCTTCTTAGCTAGATATTCTAAGCTCAAGGAGAATATTTTGCAATCATCACATGATTCCCCACTTGCAAGGCATCAATGATTCACCAAGACTTATCGGGCTATTCGGGAGAGATTCTCATGGAAGGGTCTCAAGGAGGATGTATTCCAACACATCAAGGAGTGTGTAGTTTTCTAACAAAAAAAAGGAGAACACAACCATCCTGTAGGATTATTTCATCCACTTGCTATTCCGGATGGAGAATAGGAGAGTATTTCCATCGAATTCATCACTGGTCTACCTATAGTTCAGGGTAAGGATTGTATCTTTGTAGTTGTTGATCGACTAACAAAGTATTCACATTTCTTTGCTATTTCTACATGGTATACTGCTTCATAGGTAGCTGAGATTTTCTTCAGAGATGTGTTTAGACTCCATGGTCTCACAAAGACCATAGTCAGTGATCGAGATAGCCGCTTCATGGGTGGCTTTTGGCAAGAGTTTTTTCGGTTAGTGGGTATTGAATTGACACCAAGTACCAGCTATCACCCACAAACCGATGGACAAACTAAAATAGTGAACAAGTGGTTGGAAGGCTACTTGAGAAACTATGTGTCAGGCTAGCAGATAGCATGTTTGGCTCTATATGTTGGCTCTATTTGGGGAAGTATTGTTACAGCACAAATTTTCATATGTCCATTGACATGACCCCATTTCAAGCCCTTTATGGGTATGCTGTACTTTCATTTTTTGATGTGATGTTTGGGGCAAGAAAAGTTCCTAGATCAAAGGAATGGATTCAAGAGAGTCAGGATATACTCTGTCCCCTCAAAGAAAACATTACTACAGCAAAAAACCAACAGAAAATATATGCAGACCATGGTCAGATAGAGAGACAGTTTGAGGTAGATGACTTGGTCTATCTTCGTCTTCAGCCTTATAGATAGTCTACACTCAAGGAGAAGGGAGCTGAGAAGCTAAAACCTCGATTCTATGGACCATACAGGGTGATCCTTCATGTTGGGGAAGTAGCATATGAGTTGGAGCTTCCTATTGGGAGAAAGATCCATAACATTTTTCATGTCTCATGCCTCAAGAAGGCCATTGGACAACATGTGGCTGCCACTATGGATCTCCCACCTATTGATGATGAGGGCCATCTAGTTTTACAACCAAAGGCTATCTTGGATACTCAGGAGAGGCAGCTAAGGAGCAACGTGATCAAAGAATATCTGATTCGATGGAGGAATCTTCCTGATGAGGATGCCACTTGGGAAGGAGAGAAGATTTTGTAGCATTCTTCTTTACTGTTTCTTGAGGACAAGAAAATTTTGGGAGGGATGACTGTAATAGTCCCAATTAGCTTATTGCTAGTTGGAATATTATATGTTTCTCTATTTTCAGTCTAGAAGAATAAATGGGGTAAGGAGACCCTTATATCTCTTTAGTAGGAATAAAACACTTCCAGTGTGAATGTGGATCATTTTAGGTTAGCAAAATAAAGTCACCTTGGGTGTGAGAGGGAGAAATGCATGTGGACTAGATCAAGGTTGAAAAAATCAATGGTGCTGCCAAAAGAGAGAGTGGAGCTTGTGGGAACAACGCAGTTTTGGAGGAGGAGTCTTTGCAAGGAAGTAACCTCATAAATGAGTGGGGCCAAGGGTGAGGAGGCTCACCAAGAATATAAGGGAAGGGATGGCAACCATGAAAGGCATTCATAATATTTTCTATGTTTGAGTCTTATGACTTATTGCATGCTTTAGCTATTTAGCTGGGTTTTCTATATTGTTTAGTACAAGGGTATTCTCATGCAGGAATTCCCCACCCTTCCTTGGAGGACTTGTTGAAGAAATTTGAGAGGAGTATTATGGGCTATATTTCCACTATCTAGCATTGGACCAAGCATTCATATTTAGCCACAATGTAGTCTTCTTGAGAAACTTCTTTATTTGTTGGTGTTGCAGTGGAAGGGTCAAAACCCTTGTTGATGAGCTAGTTTCCTCGTGAAACGATCAACCTTTCACCCAAAAAGCTAGTAAAAGGAAGTTTCAGCCATTTCCTTGTATTTTATGCCATATATACACAAATATTCAATCAGAAAGCATGATTCAGCCCCAGAACTATAGTTTATGCTTTTTGTATCTGTAATATCCCAAAATGGGAATCACACAGCAAGCCTGTTGGAATAACGCACTCCTGAGAATTCAGTGCACTGAAATGATTTTTCAGCTCCTGGATCCCTTAGATAAGCTCATCTAAGATCTAAATCCAAAAGGAGAGAAAAAAAAATCAAACTAGGTGGGTTAAACAGATCTCCCACAACCTAGTCTAGTTGAAAAACACCCAAAGAGAGGGGCTGCAACTATATGCACAATAATACTTAAAAAATAACATAGTTCCTTTGAATATAAGTAGTAGATCAATATGGTGACTCAATAATCACATGTACATCAGTAAATCAGATCTATAGTGAAGCTTATATAGTGTACAAAAGAAAAATAGAATATTTACATGAAGAATCCCTCAAAATTGAGGTGTTGCAACAACAAGATAAGACAGCAAAGCCTGAAAGAATTATTTTATTGATGCTACAACTGATATATATTACACTTCAGATCTGAATTAGATCTATATACAAAAATATAGATCCAATATAGATTTGTATACTAGGTGGGCTCCTTAATGTATTACCCTTGGGAATCTGAGCAAATCATGAACAACAGTGAGTAGATCTGAATCTAAGTTGCAGTCCTGTAGTAATATTAAAAAATTATGCAGTAAATAGAACCATATAAAAATCAGATTTGAAGGAAACATGGAATGGATGGCCAATCCATGGATCACCACAGTGCAAGGAAAGCTCCTCAACACCAGAGATCACTCCTCCAAAACATTGCTCAAACACCCTGCAACTTTCCTCTTGCAGATAATGTAGTTATGGGAGGGAAAATGTGCTGTTAGCTTCAATAATGATTAGGCCTAATGCCTTGAACTGAAAATGCAACCTCAATCAGATAATACACCCTTCCAGGAGGATAAAAGTCTCACTCACTGAGAAGAGGCACTAGATTTGTCTAGATCTGAATAGATCTAGCCTCCACTGCTGCAGCTTACAAAAACAATCAAACCCTCAATATGATCTGAATTGTGGTTGAAGATGAAGCTTGGCCCAAATCCTGATAGAGGACAAGATAGAACAAGTCTCCTGCAAGAGCTGCTCAAGGAAGGAGGTGGGATTCCCGACCAGGAACACCCAAGTGATAAACAACACTATTCTCAGCTAAAAATCCAGAGAATAAGGAATGTATAAACATACAACACCTTTAGAGATATCAAATAATCAACCCTCTCCTTGGTGTCCTCCTCCTCCTTTTATAATATGGAAATCTTGTCAAACCCTAAACCACCTTGATGATTTAGCTTCATTCACATTAGTGGCCTCCAACATGAACTGTGCTATGCCTTTAGGAGATACATTACATGTAGAAAACGTTGTGGATTTGGTCCTGTTGACCCAGTCAATTGCTCCAGCCTGTTTCACACTTAAGAGTGTTTTATAAAATGGCCTAGATTTAGCCTTGTTTATATTGGGCATTGATTTATCTTGATGTTTTTAGGAGTTTTACATGTTCTCCTCCAAATTTTATTCATCAACATGAAAATAAAAATAAGACAAAGAAAAATTGAATATTCCCATTAGCTTGGGATAATTGGGAATATTACAGTATCTTGTGTCCTTCCAAGAATCCCTTGCCGAGTTATTTTGAGATTATGTAAAAGAGGATAGATCTCCTTTTTCTTATCTCTTTGAGTAATATATCATCAGATCTATTTGTTTCTATATTGTTGTAGTAGAAAAACTCAATAAACTGCGCTATCACATGCTTCAAAAATACCATGTTGTAGTATTCATTGGGTTTTGATGTTTTTGGGCTATGGAGGTCTGCTTAAATAAGTAAGAATGATTTTTTTCTGATCCCCTTATATATTTGGGTGCTATAATACATAAAATAATTGATTCACATGTTGTTCTTCATTTTTATAGCATAATTTTCTGAAAACTTTGTTTTTTGTGCTTATATTGTTGATTTTCCTAAAAAGGAATATTACACCAGCACAACCATGCCTCCAGCTGTTGCATCTCATCACTATTATACAAGGTAGGAAATAATGATATACCAATGGAAATATAAAATGCAATTTACTGGCCATACTCTCCCAAGACTAGCCAGCATAGCCATGCCTTTTGTTGATACATCACCTCAATATTGTGCGATGCATGGAAACTACCAATGTAAAATGTTGGGTGGTAACCATACTCACCCAAGAGTAGCCAGCATAGCCATGCTTCTTGCTACCCTATGTCATAGAACTACAAGTAGCTTTTTAGCCACTTTCTCATCATCTCCATCCATCCATCCAACTGTGGGTGATGATTCATATCATACACCAGCTCAATATCGACCCAATGGAGAAGCTCCCGCCAAAAAATTCTCATAAAATAATTTTCCTCATCATTATATATGGCCTTGGGAGGACCATGAAGCATGAATAAATACTGGAAAGATAATCCGGTCATAGGTGAAGAGTTGTACTATTGGAAAATGTTGAAGCAATGTGCATACCTCGACAGTGGATCAATGTCGACAATACCATCCTCTACAATATGATGAAAATATTTTCACTCCATGATATGTCGAAGTGCATCCTCCTTGAGGTCTCTCCATGAGAACCTCTCACCAATGGCCCAGTAGAACCTATGAGGTTCTGAATATGATGCATGCAGAAACTTCTCTTTGAGCTGTGAGGTACTCATCAAGAAGGCTTTGTCCTCATAATGGAAGATGTTATCCATTACATGATGTCTACCATATACCATATAGCCATCCAATGCTTCATATGTGAAGTAGTCATCAGAATGTTCAAATAATAATTGGGACCTCAAATGATCACTGCTCCTTAGTGACAGTGTTGTTGATCTCCATGATAGTGCATCTGCTCTCTCACGGCCCTCTCCATAAACAATTTTGAACTCATAGCCCTTCATTGTACTAATCCACCGTTGTTGCGTCTTCTGCAACTGTTGCTCCTCCTCAAAAATATTCCAGAGACTATGGTGGTTGGTCTTCACCTGAAATCTACTCCTAATAAAAAATTGTCAGAATTTGACCAATCCATACATAATGGCCAATATCTCTTTGTCATAAATATAATATGGCAGCTCATGTGACAATAAATTCTAGTTCTCGAAAGCTATTGTATAGCTTCCCTGCATTATGACTATGCTAATCCCATCCTCAGAAACTCCACACTCCAACAATAAGTGTTGTGTGTAGCTCAACAATATCAAAATAGGATAGCTATACATCTTCTCCTTGAACCAGTCAAGTTTCCTCTGCACAGTGACAGTCTGTTGCTCCCAATCAGCAGTGTGCTCTAACCCTTGGTGATGCAATTTCTTTGATGGAATTACCCCACAAATCTCCATCTGATGTGCTGAAATAACATGGGGTGGAAATGTTTTCATACCTTGGATCAACTAATGTTACACCAATTTTTGGTCATCTAACCTGTTACTATTAGATGGACCAAAGTTCACCATGTAAGACCAATTTTACCCTAGTAAAATTGCTTTCACTATGAAAAATAACTTAGTAATCCATAATTTATTAAGTTGTTTATGGTCTAAACACGAAATCCCATGAGGAATAATTGAATAAATCCTTATTTGTTTGATTTTCCTCAAGGGATAATTATTTAAACCACTGTTTAATTAATATTCCTGGTCATATTTAACCCAAAACAAGAAAATTAATTAGATAAATCATTATTTATCTTATTATATTCTAGGAATAATTATTTAAAACATTATTTAAATAATATTCCTTATTAAATTTGACTGAAACATTTATAAATAATTGACTAAATCATTATTTATTTAATTATTACTCAACTACATTCTTAAAATATTAAATAAATCATTTATTTATTTATTATTTACAAATAAATGGTCAAAATCAAATTCTTTTTCCCTCCAAAAAAAATATTAAAATATTCCATAAAAGTTGGATCTAGATTTGGGTAATAATATTGTAATTATGCACCAATAACTAGACTAACTCAATATTTTTTTATAAATAGAAGGCTTTTTCCATTCTTTCACTACCTTTTTTTGCCTAAATATCGCTCTGGATCGATACTTTTGGTCTTACTTTTATCCTCCACCATTGTCATATTTTCCTGCTTTTTTCTTGTGAGGGGTCATTGCGACTAGTTGGACCGAGGTCAAAGTAGTATAAGGTTTGGGATGTCTAGGAGGGATAGTGGCTGGGGGATGAATGTACCAAACTGGGATCCCTAGGGTCATGTTAGGAAGAGACAAGGTAGCCATAAAAGGTACCGAAAATACTCCCATAGGGGGAGAAAGAAACAATATCCGACCAGAGGGGTAATGGCCGGGCAGGACAGCTCTGAGATGGTTAAGGCTAGCGGGAAACCGTTCCACAAGGGTAGATAGGAACATTGACACCAGCTGCAAATGAGGGTCCTTGAGGAGAGGGTCCTAAAGGATGAATCAAGGTTCTAGGAGTAGGTTGTGGAGGGTGGGGCTACTGACTAGTTGAACCAGTCCATTTAAGGTCAAACTGAGACGATTGCATCATGCAAACATTCAACGAGCTAGGATCAGAGATAGGAGTGGGGAGAACATGGAATGAACCAACAAAATAGGAATATTTATAGACTCCAGGTGAGACACTAGTCAGAGGTTCAACTGCTTGTTTATTGGCAACCAAACAGATAATGGACTCATGGGAGGTCTGAGACTTCGGTTCGTAATATGTCAACTGGTCCATGGTGACAATATTTCCGTTGTTAGGAAAGAACATCTTACGATGAACCGCAAATGGGATAGCGGACATCGTATAAGTGTAGCTATGACCAATATAATTTTTTAGACTAAGGGGGCATCAATGACTTCTACGCCAACACAAATAGTCTTTCTCGCAAGAGTAATAGGACAATTGCAGAACATGCCAAGGGGTTGGGAAGAGTGGCCAGCCCACGCTCAGAGGGTGATAGTGGAAGGGTCTAACTCAGAAGATTCGAGTTGTTTCTAAACATAAGCAGACATCACACAGGTGGATACCCCCTCGTCAATGATACAATGGGATATGTTGGCATTCCGGATCTTGATAGGGATTTCGAAAGAGACGGAAGCAGGAAAGGGGGGATGTTCTAACCAGTAAACATCGAAGATAATCAAACAATCATCTGAAGGATCCACAACGCCCATGGAAGATAGTAGAGATTTTCATTTTGAAGGACACGATTGGAGGAGTTTCAGCATTGAAATGGGAGCAGGGGATTGTGCCAAGTCATATACTATACTGTAGGAGTGGGCAACTTTACCAGAAGTAGAATTTCAGCATAGTGGTCCCTTGGGGATCTTGGTATGAACCTTTGCCTTAGGCTGAGGGATCAGTAAAGGATCATTAGGTATCGAAAGAGGCTCTGTGGGACCTGAAGAAGGGGGCTCAGTAACAAACGTAGCGGGGGGACTTCTTGTACTAATGGTATCGAGTCTGAAGGTTGAGGTCAATGGTAGTGGGTTGGTCAAAGTTCATTATGAGCATCTGGTAATCAGAGGTACCATATAGAGGAGGTTGAGTGGATGCCTGAATTTCAGGGGGTTGGGTAGCCACAAATCCTTACTGGGGGAAAGGATTGGTAAACACAGTCAGTTGGATAGGGGAAAAATTGGGAGGAACTAAACGGGAGGCTTGCTATCCTCAGGATTCTCCTTGAGCTTCCCACATCTAATGCATTTGAGGTAAAAGAGGACAATCATGGGTATAGTGGCCATAGACACTGCAACGAGAACAAGGCTTATTCGTGAAAATAGGTCTGTCCTGCTTAGGTTGAGCACCCTGTTGCTGGGTTGCAGTGTTAGATGTATCCCCTTGAAGATTTTTTCTTGGATTACCTGGGTTAGATTGTTTTTGGTTTCCTTTCCTCTTCTTTTTGGAAGTATGAGTATTAGTTGCACCCTATTGTGCATATACCTGACCCTGAGGGGGTGGTGGCTGCTATTGCGGAGCTTGAGAAGGCAAGGGAGGATGAGGTGCTAATGCTAGAGGAGATGAAGCACCAGGCTACGGATACAAATAATAAGGAGGTTGGGAAACATTGGGGTAAAAAGGTTGAGCAAAAGTAAGTGGCATGTCATATCCTGGATACATGCTACCGAGAGGGGAAAAAGTGCCAGAGGAGCTGGCCCCTCCCTGATGGAAACCATAACCCATGGGAGGATGAGTGTGTGGATGTGAAATGGCTCTAATGATACCATCGTCAGCATGGGATGCCCCCGGTGCATTGGCACCACCGAGTCTAGGGATATCAGGAAGGACGGTATAAACATAACCAGACTGTGCTTAGATTAGGTCATATTTCAATGCAATCTGGAGGGAAGATTCCTCGGTCTGAGGGAAGTGAGATGCGACATATTTTCCAATATCAGAAAAAAGGGATCTGAGAAACTAGTCCATGTAGACACGATTTTCAAATCTATGGGCTCGACATAGGCTCTTTCTTCTCCACCATTCATGGACATGATCAAATAGGCAAGTCATAGATGATTGACAGAAAGATGTCAAGAGTTCGGTACCGATGTCACAGCGAAGGGGAAACTGGAAGTAAGACAGAAAAGCCCTGGAAAAGGTCGAAAAATCAGTATGAGAGGAGGAGGCCTGGTCGACATACCACTTGGAAGCTTCTCCAGTAAGCGTATGTTGGAATAACCGAAGACAGACAGAGTCATCGGTGATGGAGTTAGACGAACACCACATGTGGAAAGAACGGACATGGTTGGTAGGATCCTCTCCAGCAAGTCCTTCAAACTTGGGGATGTTTGAAGGGAGGTTGGCTGGCATATCAGGCCAACCAGGATCATAGTGTATGGGGTCATTAATCAACTGGCTAAAATCATGAAGTTTGAGGCCTACCATATAAGGGAGCAAGGGAGAAGCCAAGATAGTTCCTGTTGCGGCACCACTAGTAGCATTCCCAGCATTAGGGTTGGGGCTGCCACTAGCATTAAGTCTTGAACCATACATGTTGAAGGTGAAAGTTGGAGGAGAGCTGGGAATAGAAGCAGAAGGGGAACCCGATGAACCAGAAGCAGAGTCAGAACGAGGACTCGGTGGAGGATGAACTCGAACCCTACGTGGAGGAGTAAGGCTTCCTAACAGAAAATGAGGATGAAGGCCTAAGAGTCTCCGAGATAAATGCCTTAGGGGCGAAATGATGTTAAAGATACATGAAATGAAATAAGGAAGAGAGGTAAACAAGGGTAGGGAGGTGCAATATCAATTGATTACAATGTTCAACTCTTGGCCTAGCAGTGTAAACTAGTTGCTCTTCGCTTAGGGTGTGTGTGTATGTGATAAGTGTGTTAATTTTAATTAAGCCTAGACATGTGTAGAGAAAAAAAAGAAAAAATGTGATGTCTAACTGGAAATAAAACTGAAAATGACAGTAGAGGAAACTGAATGTGACAATAAAATAAACAACTAAAGATGCAACAATTTAAACCTGAGGAAGAGGGCTTCTCGACAACTAGTCTATGGGTCGGAAAAACCTAGTCAAAACAAAAAAAATGGCCAATGGATCTAAAGTCGGGAGGGACAAGGATCTAAAGGTCAAATCTACTAGAAATAGGTGCATAAAATAGCAAAAAACTAGAGGGAAAGGTGCTGCAAAAAAGGCGGCGAAAGGCTACAACCTGAAGGGAAATGAAGGGGGCACTAAATGAAGACCAATAAAAACTAAAAATAGGTGTTTTTGATGGATGAATAGGTGATTTGAAATGGATCTGAAAGTATAGGTTCAAATTTGAAAAAATGGCTGAACACACTGAAATATCAGAAGACCTGCTTCAACTAAACTCCTCCTAGAAATGTGGAAGCATGCTAAAGCCCTAGGAGGCTTGGTTCCTACTTCAACGAGTTAAAACAAGAAATTACATGTCCAAGACAGGTGGAGAGGGAGGTCAGAAAACCCTGAACAGTATCCTAGACAAACCTAGAAAAATCATAGACAAATTCCCGCAAAAAGTACAGGTCGCAGGTTCTGACCTGTTTTCAGCTCAGGTCACAGGTTTGAGGCTTTTTTCTACATCCTGAAGACTGAGGTCGTAGGTTTTGACCCAAAAAGTGCAACCTACACTTCGGGCTATATCGGGAGCATATTTCAGAAAAATTTGTCATCTGTGTTGCGACTGATACCTATTACCTGCGTAATAGGCCCAGAAACACACGGAAGTAATAATTTTTACTATTTTAGGGTTTTAAAGGTTAAAAACAACATCAAGAAATGAAAAATAAGAATTTGAAGAAAAACCCTAGGGGTCGAAGCAACTGGCCATGCAGGGATCTGAAAAATGACAACAGCCATAATTATAAACCCTTGTGGAGTTGCCAGTTGTTAGTGTGAATTATAATCGCAAGGGTAAGAAAAAAGCTCACTTTAGCTGTGCATAACAAACAACCCTAACATCAAATATGGCTATCATTTTCCTTAAATCTGCAGTTAGTGATCAGAATAAATCCTACAGAAATCCAGATCTATGCAGTTGAAGACATTACACAACAAATAAAAAGCAAGAGTTGCTCCATGCATCCAATGAACAAGACACAAATTTTTTAAAGATTTTTTGTATTATGACACCTAGGAAGGGAACATAGAAAGATTTTACCAGTCCCCCTCAATGGGATGCATTCTTGTATGTCCTTAGTGCTTCAGATCTAAGATCTCTCTCTCTTGATGGTGCAGAAAACCCAGACAAAAATGGAACTCAAAGGGAGCTCACAAGAAAAAATTAGGAAAATATGACAATGATGGACAATCAAAGTCAAACCAAAAGTATAGATCCAGAGTGATCTTTAGGCAACAAAAGGTAGTTAAAGAATGGAAAAACCCTTCTATTTATAACAAAATATTAAGTTAGTCTAGATATTGGTGCATAATTAAAATACTATCACCCAAATCTAGATCCAACTTTTATGGAATATTTTATTATTTTTGTTCGAGGGAACAAGTATTCTAATTTGGTGAAATCCCTTTATTTGTAAATAATAAATAAACAAATGATTTATTTATTATTTTAAGTATGTGGTTTAGTAATAATTAAATACATAATTATTTAGTCAAATTTAACAAGGAATATTATCTAAATAATGTTTTAAATAATTATTCCTAGAAAATAATAAGATAAATAATGATTTATCTAATTAATTTTTCTTATTTTGGGTTAAATATGACTAGGAATATTAATTAAATAGTGGTTTAATTAATTATCCCTTGATGAAAATCGAACAAATAAGGATTTATTCAATTATTCATCATGGAGTTTCCTGTTTAGACCATAAAAAACTTAATAAATTATGGATTACTAAGTTATTTTTCATAGTGAAAGCAATTTTACTATGGTAAAATTGGTCTTTCATGGTGTACTTTGGTTCATCTAATAGTAACTAGTTAGATGACCAAAAATTGGTGTAACAAATGATGCTTAGGAACATCTTGCAAAGCTACAAAAGTTCCTCCAACCGGTGCAATTTCTTCTCCAACTGCTAGTGATGGTGATGGATACTCCTCTACTGTTGCACCAATGCTGGTATTTGCTTCCTCTCCCTCATGCACCTCCTGAGTCATGCCTTGGACTCTCAATGTCGAAGTCTTGAGAACATATTTCCAAAATGAAAGGGCTCCTCCAATTTGTGCAAGTACTCTTTCTGTTGTTGCTGGTGGTGGTAGTTGATCTCCTCCCGTTGTATTAGTGCTAACATCCCCCTTCTGCTCCTCACACACTTTCTCTTTATTTTCAAAGAATGTCTCAATGGAATGTTCCTTTAGGTTTCTTCTATCAAACCTCGCTACCAATATTTGAGTGAAATTCACATACGTAGTCACTCTTGCATGTTTCAATTTGTTGAACCACCAGTCCTTTGCTTCATCCTCAAGGTGTAGTGCTGCAATTTGAATAACCTCTGCTTTTGCTACTAGGTGTAGCTAGAAGAAATCATATAGCTTATCCATTCAAGCCTTTGTCGTTATTTTAGATGACCCAGCGAATGTAGGTAGAAATAATCTACTCTGCATATGCCCTCTTCTTCTATTGCTATTGGGGGGTCTCTGGTTCTCTTTAATCTGGAAAAACTACTGGAAAGTCAGATTCTCCTTGAATGATCTATATTGAGATCTATACTTTGCAAGATAATCACTAAGAGTCTCATGCTCCAAATATCCTCCATCTCCATGGCATTCATTTCCTTCTGCAAGGAAAGTGGGCATAGTAGGGCGTTGTGGAACTTTCTACATCATTGGTTGCTTATACTACTGATAGGGAGTGCTTTGGCCTTCTCCATTCTGAAACCCTCTCGAGGTTTCCATTTTCCTTTCCCTTCTCATGTATTTGATCGCCATGGTGAGATCCTACATAGATATGAAGAGAAGTGTGGAAAAACTCAATCCTTCTGCCATTTTACACTTCTTTTTCTGTTTCTTCTTCTTATTTTGATGATGTTATTAAATGCCCACAAGTTGAGCCAAAGATCATGCACTGAGACCACTGTAATATCCAAAAATGGGAAAGACATGAATATAGAACATATGGACAATTCCAAATAATAATAAAACATATAAAACTAGAAAAATGATGGAATACATAAAAAAATCATACATATGAGACAAAAAAATTGAGCCATATCATAATGTATCAACAAAAAATGAATATACACAATTCTCCAAAAGGGATGCACTCAAGCCATCCAAGATGGTTGAAACATCTCTACTCAAAACTAGCACTGGAATGTTGCTGCTGCTAGAAAATACTGCTACTAGGAAGAAGATATATGTGCCAGAGGCTACTGGAGGGCCCAGAAAGATCTTGGATTTGAACCACAGATTCTACTCGAAAAACCCAAAAACGGTTTGGCCAGATTTTTCATTTGGAATTTTGGCCCTTTTTGGGTTGCACATTGTACCCCTGCTGGCTGAGTTACACACTTCCTGGAAACAACTGTTGATCTGGGGTCGAAAGAATGATGTATGTGCTACAATAAAACCCACTCAGCTCACTAACTAAAAGGTTGGTCACTTCTCCCGATCCCAAGCTAAGAAAATTAGGATCTAGATCCTCCACTGAATATGCAACTGATGCAAGCACAACTGTTGGGTAATATTGTGTTGTCTAGGAGGGATGATGATGTAACCCACTGATAGATAATACAGTTCTAATCCTAGGCTACTGAAGTGATTCTCGAAGTGAAATATTAATCCCTCACAGGATTACAAGCTGAGTTTCTTGGAACTTCCTCTTCTCCTCAAACCCTCACTACATAATTATGCAATTCCTGGAGGAAATTTTGCTGCATAGGAGAACAGATGGATGAACAGATTCCAAATATGTCAATGAAACTCTCGGAAGACTAAAATGGATCCACAGTGTGAAGGGTTGATCCATCCATAGGTTTCTCAGCTGAAGTACTGAGAACAACCTCCCAACTCCCAAACCCAAGTTCAGGAATGTGTAATTCCTGTCACTGGAAGTGCAGATGAGAGTGGCTGAATGTGGCATTGATTGCTAGATTATGAATGCTGCCAAATAAAACCTTCCTAGGGTAGGCACTCGAAGTCCCCCATGGGTAAGGTTGGGATTCCCGCTCAGGAACACCCGGTGCTAAAAAACACAACAAACTTAGCTAAATAGCTGAAGCGTGCAAAGAAATGTCTTACAACACTCAAAAATACAAATCTAGAATCCCTTCCTTTGCTACCTTCATCTTCCTTTTATGGTTGCGATCATTCCCTAGCATTAGCCCACCTCATAACTGCACTGCACAATTGGCCACTAGCCTCCATAAAGATTGCATTATCCTCCATAACCTCCATCACTGTTGCAATTACTCCCCACTTCCTCCATCATGTGTGCATTTAATGGACCACTTCCTCCATCATTTCTATAGTTTCTTTTCCACTATCTCCATCATATTGCATTTATTCCTCCACTATCTCCATCATATTCCTCATTAATTCTCTATGACCTCCACTCTTTCTTCATTATTATGTTGCTGCACTACTCCATAATGCTACTCCACTACTCAATTAACCCACATTCACACTATAGAAGTGGATTTTATTCATCCATTGGGTTTATGGGTCCCTCCACCCTTTTATTTACTTAACTAAATAAGAAAAGTAAGAACTCTAATATTCCAATTAGCTTATAGAAAATTTGGAATATTACAATGTGATAAAAATTTAGACACTCGTTCCCTATACATTCTTAAATATGCCCTGTGGACATTATCGTTATTGAATGATCCTTAAATTAGCTTCAAACAAGTTAGATTTGCATTATGACTATAAATTATGTTATGGGATGTTTGGAACTGTAAAATTTAAGGAGATAAGGGTGAGATATTTTGGTATCCTTCATCAAATTTTAAACTAGTTTTCATTATACTTCCAAATATGTTGGGGCAGAAGGATGAACCAGGGTTTTAATATAAGCCAACAAATCCTCCTCATAAACTAGAGTTTTTCAACAACTATGAATAGGTGAGGTCCCATATGAGGTATGCTTATGGGTTTGCAAGAAACTTTAAAGGTTTTGTATGGGAAAGGGGAAACCAAGACGACTTCGATTCCAAATGATCCACCTCAAACTATGATATTCATTGTGCATTGCAGATATAACCACTT
This sequence comes from Pinus albicaulis, assembly GCA_034641835.2. Taxonomy (NCBI): domain Eukaryota; kingdom Viridiplantae; phylum Streptophyta; class Pinopsida; order Pinales; family Pinaceae; genus Pinus; species Pinus albicaulis. The sequence continues at coordinate 56,608,282 of CM076578.1, forward strand.
AAAAGGGATTACACTAAAAAATCCTTCACAACACGTGTTATAATATTAGTAATGTACTATGACACACATTGGTTAAGTCTAAAATCATATAATAATCACTGAAGTAAACATTTAACATAAGTTTGATATACTAGGACATAAATAATTTTGACACAAAACAATGTAATGTAGTTTCATTCCTACACCGATATCATTATTGGAATTATGCCTCAACTAGAAAATATCAACACGAGACATTTAGCAAAATATCTACAATGACTGCATTTCATTTATTTGTCTAAACCTTTATACAAAAATAATATATATTAGAACAATGACAAATCGACATATAATCCCCATATAGTTCATATTAGAAGCAAAGATCGTTGATACATATTACAAGGGGTATTGTATGTCCACATGGGAAAAGTTAGACCATTATGCTAGACCATCACATTTCATTTCATAATATCCATCCAATCCCTAATAAAATTAGTAGAATGAGAATCAAAACATAACCAAGACAAATTAAAAAAAACATCAAATAAGAAAAGCATCCAAAAGAATAGAATAGAAGCAATGGAAATTATTTATATAAATCGATCTCTAACATCACGCTTCTGGGAATCGTTGGCCATATCATCCTCATGAGTTTTCCACTCTCATGTTGAATAACAAATAACTTCCTTACCATAACTAAGTAGACCATACTATTGGGGATCATGATGTTGAGAGTCATGTATTTTTATTACATCATGGTCTTTGTTTCTTCCAGCGTGCATATGTGTTTTGTGGCAAAAATTTGCATGGTATATCTATCTACCTTGGTGTTATGCATGATATTCGTTGTTTCCTCCTTACTATTCAGTTTCTCCATACACAGCCAAAATCTAAAAAAAGGTCACATTTTTCACCTTGGTTCCAACAAGGCCCCAACATTTTTCGTGTTTCATCATTGAGTCACTTTGGTCTATTTAGAAACCAAGAAAAGGGAGTACCTTTGTGATTTTCTTTATAAATTTCTAAAATGTTTGTTTGATATTCAACATTATAGTATTTGATTCCTCTACCCAACTCATAATACATTCTCCTACCTCAACATGCATAGGAATAACAATGAACACATATTAGTTGTATGCAACTACCTAATGTGTTTTGGTCTATGTTGTAGCAATTTTGTCAATAATTAACATTGTTTTGTCTTACAACTACAAAAATCTTTGGGCAAGGTGCTACTATTACGATATCTACGAAATAATTTTCTTCTCCAACATCACACTTTCTACAATAGTTTCTTAGCATTCTGATGCTAGTAGGATGATTAGAGTACCATGTATAGATTCACTTTTCTACTCTATAGTCTGAATTTTGGCATTGATATCCTTGAGTTTGGCACTATCCTATAGCATATTCCAAACATCTAGGTTAACTTCATGTAACTTAGTGCATTCCTAATCAATACCGTGTGTAGTCGTAAAGGAGCTAAAGCATATTTGTACATTTTCTCACATTTTTACATCCTCTAGTGAGGTACTAGCCTTTATCTATAGTTGAAATTCCTCAAATTTGGTCTTCAGGACTCATATTGTTTATTTAATATTTGACAACTTCTCCTTTGTAGGAGTGTCAATCTCTATGGAAACCCCATAAGTTTGTTGTGCACCTTCTCAGCTTCGTATCTCATTGTCTCTTCCATTCCTTTAGATTTTTGTCGTGTTTCCACCAGTGATGCATGTTTAGCTTACAAAGCCTTGTGCTCACTAATGAGATGGATTAGTTCTATCAAGGTTCCTTGTGCACAGATATGCTCCTCCTAAGTTATAATTTCATACAATTAATGTAAAATATTCAAAGAAATTTGTAACAAAATAAGTTCTAACTGTGGTAGATACTTGGGGCACCATTGAATGTTAGAGTATAGAAAATGCACTGCAATGGATGGAAAAGATAGAGTATGACGTTGTGTTGAGGATGTAGAAGGTTGCATTTCACAAAAAAACTCTAATGTAGGTGGTGCACTGGTCGCCTTCGTGGTAATAGTGTTCTCCATTTCACTCAATGGATAAGTTACCATCCTATATGATTCAAACATAATAGAAAGTTGTTCCAATTGTTGCTACATCAAATCCTATAGGTATTTATGTTCTTATTCCACCTTTTGAATAATAGCAATGAGAAGGGTAGTTTCTTTCTCACTCACCTCTTTTATCTTCTCAATAATTTTCTATAAATCCTCATATGATAAAGAAGGTGTTTGTGGGATAGTTAGCTTCTTAGCCTTTCAATTCTTCCCTTCCCATTGTTGATGATATTTTAATGTTCTCTTTTCACCTACTAGTGTTGTTTCTTCTTCTCCAAAGTCCCTCTAAGGTGTGCCGATAAGTTCTTCTTCATGCTTCTAGTGTTTTTGATCAAGATGTTCTTCTGTGGGTTTCTTTTATGGTTGTGGATGTTGGAACTTGTCCTCCTTGCTACTGTCAATGTTATGTGTTTGTGGATATTGTTCAGTATGAAGTTTATGCCACTCTTTTGGCCATTCATTGACAATATGTGACATAGTTTTCTCATTGATCTTGTATGTGCACTTAAACCATTACTTTAGTGGGTCTGTGTGGCCTTATATATACATTTGGTGCCGTGTGGCATGGAATGTCATCATTTCATTGTAATCCTCGAAAATGTGTGCCAAATTCCTATTACCTTTAGTATAAACTGGTTAATGACCTATTTCCAAATGTAAAATATGATATTGGTATTTTTTTTGCTGCTTCTTATCAGAGGTATGCTAGAGTGGCCCAAATATTGGTGTGAATAACTCTTGCTTGTCTAGTGCTAGAAAGTGAGTGTCCTTAGTGAACTATTGTGGTGTTAGAGTAATGAGGATCAAAAGACATAGTGGAACTACTTCATTACTCAATTCTAAGTGAAGAATATTAATAGAAGATGTAATAAGAAAAACTTATCATATCCAACAAATTATGGAATCTCTATGAAAACTTTACTCATAATCATATGAAAGTGAAACTACAAAATTGTAGTTTCCTTTAAGGTAAAAAATTCTAGTGCCTCACTTCTTCTTTCAATTTTTTTTTTAATACAAAATTTCAAAAAGACAGTTATAAAACTATCAAATTCCTAAAATACCTTGGGACTAATTGTCCTCAACATATTACATTTGGAAGACGAAATTACATTGAAAATAAAAGCATTTCTCTTAAAACTTATGAAAATAAAAATAAAACTCCATGCTAGAATATTCTTTGTCATTGGAAGATTTTTACTTCACGAACAATAGAAGGCATTGCTCTTGTATCAATTACTTGAGGAGACATCCATTCTCTACACCTCTTCCACATATCTGTATTTTCAATTGGGCTTTAAATGAACTTGACATGAGCCATCCTGAATTCAATGATCTTGTTGTAGGTTGGATATTCAATAATTAGTGTTCTCATCATCCAAAGAAGTTAGAAGTATTTGTGTAAATAACTAACAATAGTAGCCCCTTTTAATACTGATTTATTTTCATAAGTTGAACCAAGTTGGCTTTTGTCTTCTACAAGAAATGTTTCAAAAGTCTCTCAAGGTAATAAATTTCTATGCTGATCCCATTAAGATGTTAAGCTTGCCCCGGTTCTCTTGTCAAAAATAGTATTAAACTTCATTACAGATTCCTTCACTTATTTTAATCTATTCTCAACCAATTTCCTATGAAAATTCTTCACTTTCATCTTACTGATTTCAATTACATACTCAGTCATTCTTTCAATTCCAACTTCCTTTAATTGATGTGCAAACTTGGAATTCAGAAATTCGATCATATTTTTGTAAAAATGGGCCCTCTGTTGTAATTTCTTCTTAGGATCCATGATTTCATTGTAGCTTTCAACTCTATACAAAAATTATCTACAAACGAATTCTTAAAGACAAAAATTAAGCATAGTGAGAGCATAAAACATATATACATATAGATTTTCCCCTGGATCCCAAATAGGGACTACCAACTTGATTTTCATTAGATTCCTTTTAGTGTTACAACACACACACACACACACACACAAATATATATATATATATATATATATATATATATATATATATATATATATATATATATAGTGAATCATTCATAAACCCCAATCCATTAACCCTATCTTAGAACATAACTGTAGTTCCCTTAACCGGATCTACAAAATACCAAGGGCCGAAAACCATCATGCCCAAAAAACATGTGCAAACCCATGCAAAAAACCATAGGCAGGTCCGCCAACCGAAAAATAAGGAAAAAAAAAATCCCGGGCACTGCCTCGAACCCAGCATAGGAACCTACCCACCCCCTATGAACCGCTAGACAAGGGGGGTTTCTGCCCCCTGTGATAGGGGGGGATTTCTCCCCTGTGCATTTGTGACTAATCATGGAAAGAATATAACACATACCTAACATCCACCCTCCAATTTTCTGACAATTATTTTCTCCTCTTCCATAATAAGCAAGAACTCCCAAATGTTTTTAATTGTAGCTATAATTTCATTCCATAAGATCTCTCTTGCTTGGACAATTGACCTATTCTATTTAAACTTTTCTTAAATCTCTTTGATCTCCTAGTATGCAAGATGGAAATACTTTCTATATTGTTCCGTGGTTTTTTTTGTCATGGAAAATTCATGCCCATTGGCTTTAATGACCTTACTTTCTTTATCAAAATCACCCTGGCTCTTCTTCATTTCATTTTCAGCAAGTTTCAACTCAGTCATGACCTGAGTTGGTTTTGTAGCTCGTTCCTCTGAATATGCATGTACCTGAATCATAAAAACATGTGAGTCAAGTTTTTCTGAATGCAACATTCATTTCTTTTAATTTATTTACCTCTTCATTTCTCTGCAACAATTTATTAGTCAACACTTCCTTCTCTTTCTCAACTTGGGCTACCTCTGAAGCCGTTGGATTCTCTACGTAAGTTAGTTTCAATTTCTAAGTACTTGAATGTCTACTTCAACCCCTTTCAGAAACTTTTGAACTGCACTGCTATCTTCAAGATTTACTCCAACCTTGATTTCTAGTGTCTTCAAATTTTCATTATGAGTTCACAAATCTCTTGAATTTTCCTTTTCATGCTTCAAATGAACAACAACCTTCTCCAACATGCCTTTATATTTTTTGGCAACTGAGAATGTTTTATTTAAATCATTGTAAATTAATTCTCTAGTTTTCCTATGGAGATTAATCTTAGAAGGTATGGGAATATTCTTGGCATGTATAGTCAAATTAACAGATCTAAATCCTTTTGAAGAGGAGACAGATAATTCATAACCATAAGAAAGGGGAATTTTGAGTTGATTCCTTTCTAATCCATGGCTGACAACAATATTGTTTGATAATTAGAAGATGATTCATCTTCCAGTTGAGCTTCCATGTTTTCTCCGATCTTCTTAATTTTATTTTAAATCAGTGCAAATACTTGTTTAATTACTCGTACTGAGCCCTGAGTAGTCTCATCATGATTTGGAGAGGATGGTGTACATAATTTCTCTCCCAATTGCAATGGAAAACCAGAAAGTAATGATCTATTTCCCTCATCATATAGTTTTATCCTTTTTGCTGCTCCATATGTATCTTCATCTAAATCTATGATTTCTTCCATACCTCTCTTGAGATTATTTTCTCTTTGCACATGGGTTTCAACTTCTATTCTCCCTGTTGAAACTGATTTTCCTCCATTTTCCTTTTTCTCGATCTCAGGTCTAGCTTCATGTAAAAATGGAGCATATCCATTTTCTACCCTTCTATTTGAAATGATACAAAAGGGATCATAAGCCCATTTCTCCACCAATAAAAAATCCATCCCTTCAAGTAGTCTCCAAACTTCTCCTGTAGCTTTCCTGGCGTTGACAATGAAAGTACCTACAATCCTTGGCAGTCTAAACAAAAAGAATTTCTTGGCTAGAACAAAATCAATATGATCCACATTTAAACTCTGTCTTATAAACTCTAAATAAAACAACCTCATAGGAATAAAATTTGGTAACCTGTAAGGTTCAAGGTCAGCTCCATACAATCTTATCTTTGAATAATCCTCAAAATAATACCAGTCCCCCACTTTCATGTCCTTTCTCAATTGAAGAAAGGATTGATCTTTTGGCAATAAGATAGGTTCATGTGAACTATTAATTATTGAATAAACTACAGAATGAAATGAAGAAACAAACTCCATTAGGCATTCATTCTTTAGATTACCCCTCACTACATGAGTCCAAAAGTGTACTTATTATTTGTTATTGTTGAAATCCATGATATTTAACCCCAAGTGCATAAACTTTTCCACATGAGTATATAAGAATAAATATGTAATTAAACAAGGAAACCTAAAATAACCTGAGTGAGAAATTCATCAACTAGGAATTAATCAACCCATCCCAAAAGGATGGTATATCTAGAACAACCTCATGCTTCATCATCAAACTAAAAAGACCCAAAGTGACCTTATCAATGGCTGATGCATTATCCTTTCCCAAACTTTTATTTAAAATCTGAGGAATAGGTTGGACTTATTCAACAAACGTATCTAAGGGAACTGATTTGATTATAAAGACAATGGCTTCCCAGCAAGCATTAAATAAAATATTTTTTTGGCATACTATTGACCTGTCATATTTTCAAAATAAACTTGTAGGGTTTCCTCAGAGAAGGAGGTATATGAATTTGAGGATGGGAAATAGAGTGCTTGCTGAAATAGAATTGAGGAAACCTGGAAGATATTTTCCTTGACTTGTCCATCACGAGACATTTCTGTGGGTACATGGAAGACACTAACCGATGGATAAATTCAGGGAAAATATGAGTTTCAAAGATAAAGACTATACGAACCCTGGACCTGAAGACAAAAAAATAAAATGGGAAACTGGACTGGTTCTCATGGATATTCTCATACATTTATGAATAATTCAAAGTGAAAACAATATTGAAAGTATCCCTTTCAATGTCCATTATTGGAATGTGAGATGACGATCCCACTAAGACAACTTTATTCAAAATTTTAAGGAAATTGGAGAAATCAATGACTGTGATAAATACCTAAAGGTGGCAAGAAATGTTGACTAGGATTTTTTGTTGGTGAATTTGAAGGAAATGACAGCATGAGAAGGTAAGAAAAGTACAAGAAAATGAGTTAAAAATGGTCTTTAATAGGTTGAATGTGCAAAAGAGAGGGGGAAATTATAATTTTATGTTTATGTAAGAAATTAAATGATTTTGTAGAGTAAATGTTAAGTCCCTATATTAATAGTGTAGCCCCTTATTATGTTAGTGTAGCCCCCTTTATTGTTATTATTGTATCCCTATAACCCCCATATTATTATTATTGTGCCCTTAAATTATTATTGTTAGGTCGGCTAGGATTACATTGTGGCCCACTAGGATTACATTATGCCCACATGGACTCCTATATATAGAAAGGATGTTTTGTAAATTGTATCATCCAAGAATTGTTCATTTATGTAATGTATTGGAGGTTTCCCCCTCGAAGTGGCTTATTTCTAAGGCATTGATATCTTTCTTCTTCTATTTTTGGAGCTGGTTACACAACATTTGGTATCAGAGCTTGGGATTCTAGGGTTTCGCTGCTCCAAACAGGTCATCGTGGAATTTTCGCTATAAATTTTTTTCTACAAAGTTTCAGAAGCTAAAATTTTTAGGGTGCGAAGCAGAAATCCTGAGGAAGATTTTCTAAAACTTTCAGAGCTTGGTTCACAATATTTTCGGAGATATCATCTGTGGACGTTAGGTCTTTTTTCAAGATCCTAAACAGGTCATAGTGGCATTTTCGCTATAATTTTTTTTCTACGAAGGTTTAGAATCTGAAATTCATATGGTGCGAAGATAAAATCCTGAGGAAATTCCTCAAAAAAATTTAGAGCTTGTTTCGCAATATTTTTGGAGATATTATCTGTGGAAGGTAGTGCGTTTTCAGGCTCCTGAATTTCATCTCAAAGAGGTGATCGTGGGAAAAGTTCAATAACTATCTCTCTAGGTAGTGGATTTGAGTGTTGTTAAAAGTGGTTGCAATTACATGGACTGTAGTTTCTTGGCTATAAATTTCAGAGACAAAGGACGAAACAGTGATGCGTGGCAAGCCGTACAAGTTCGCTATACTAAACCAGTCCATAATTAGGTCATTGTGGGAGATTGGACACAACTTTGTCTTGGAGAATCCAAATCAGGTTAGACCTGTGGCATTCAAAAGAGAATTCAGAGGGATATTTAATTGCTGAGTTTCAAATATTGAAGAGTCACAATCACAGAGATAATCCAATTCCAATATCGAGCTCCTCAAAAGCAAGTAAAAGGTGTGTATTGTTTTTCCCGAATTGCATAAATCTTGTTTGAAAAATCAGTTTGAAGTGATTCCAAGGGCCTATTGAGCATATATTTCAGTATTTCATTCTGAAATGCTCCTAAAAATAATTCAACACCCATTAATCCCTCAGAAATCTACACTATGATTCATGAAGTGGAAGAATTGCAGTATGAGATATCAAAATTACGGTACCAAGTGCAACAAATTTCGATCTTACGAAGAGCAACCGAAGATGACATAGATGGTTTAAAAGAAAAAATGGAGGCTAATTTTGATGGTTTTAAGGATCAAATAAAATCTATTATGGATGATAAGAGACAGACTCTCTGAATAAATCAACAAAGTTCTGCATCTCAAGGCAAAATTAACTTGGTGAAGTCTGTCAAACCAACAGAAAATCAAACATCACTCAAAAGAAGGTATAGACGGAGTCATAGAAACAAAGAACTCGGCAAGTACGATCAATTTGGTATCATCAAGTGGAAGAACTTTCTGCAGGAACACGGTGGATGATGATAATTCTATCTGACTCAATGGCTCAAGAACCGAGGACAACACTTGTTTGAAGGAGAGGGCCATGTTAAGTCCCTATATTAATAGTGTAGCCCCTTATTATGTTAGTGTAGCCCCCCTTATTATTATTATTGTACCCCTGTAACCCCCATATTGTTATTATTGTGCCCTTAAATTATTATTGTTAGGTCGGCTAGGATTACATTGTGGCCCACTAGGATTACATTATGCCCACATGGACTCCTATATATAGAAAGGAGGTTTTGTAAATTGTATCATCCAAGAATTGTTCATTTATGTAATGTATTGGAGGTTGCCCCCTCAAAGTGGCTTATTTCTAAGGCGTTGATATCTTTCTTCTTCTATTTTTGGAGCTGGTTACACAACAGTGAATTTAATGGTGGAAATGATGTGCATGATAGATAGGTGGTGGAGGGAGAGATGACGTGGCATGATGAGTGGTGGGGTCGAGCTTGCCTGTTGACGACATCACGCTTGATTTTTTATGTCACTACGGGGGACTTATTTGGTATAGTTCATTGTCGGGGGGTGGTGCCTCCACAAACAACTTGAGCCGTAGATATGAGATCAATAGGTTTTTTGAAAAGTCCTTGCAGAGGCACCTCCACTGTTATTAGTTGAGTGATTAGTGTTGTAGAGTTTGCCCCATCTCGTGCACCCCAACACATAACCCATGTCCGCCTCCAAACCTGTACAGATTTTAGTCCTTTTCAACTGTGCATTCAGGTCCCACTGAGAGAGTTAAAGCTCCGCTAAATCTTGATTAGTGTATTAAGAAGAATCATCATTCTTAAACAACTTTCAGGAATAAAACTAAACCCAAGTACCTTCTAGATTTATTTTATTTTTTATTTTTTCTTTGATATTTGATTTTGTTTACAACAATATACTCTAAATACCTTTAACCAGGAAAAATTATAACTGGTTACAATAGTTGGCTCCACCTAGAGATAGTGTTTTTTAGAAAGAAAAACAATAAGAATCACGGATTAGTGCCTTCACCTCGGGCATGGAGTCAAATTTTAACTTGGCACATTATAATGAATAACTCACCGGGATATTAAAAATGGAACACCGGTATGTACAATGATGAAACTAACTTCAAATCAATCCTAGAAGTAATGTTTAAGATACTTCCCATTCACTGGTAGTTGTATGGGCTCACCATCTAGATTGTCAAGAACAAAAGTGTTTTTTGCCTTGGCTTCTTCTATCTTGAAGGAAAAAAACCACAAAGGGTCAAAAATACCATGTTTACCTTTGTATTACCTCCTTACATCCCATATGAGCACTAGATATCCAAGATAAAAAATAATATCCTTGGCCTTTTTGTCAAAGACTAGTTTCATTTTCTCCTAATAACTGATTAAATTATACATGACTTTTTCTTTATTTTCATTTAGTTCAGTCAACTGGTTCATTCTTCTAATCAAGGGACTTGATTCTTCCTGCATATCTTGGACAAATGTTGCAACAAGATTTACCAATTGGCTAGGAAATGGAGCAACAGTCCCATCAAGAAGTTCAAAAGGAGATTTCCCAGTGGACCGCCTTGGAGTTACTCTACTTGCCCACAAAGAAAAATTTAGTTTTGTATCCCAATTATTTTGATTTGCTACAATAGTTTTCTTAAGTATCTTCACCAAAGTTTTGTTACAAGATTCTACTAACCTATTCTTGTGAGGGTGATAGGTAGTAGAGTGAGACAAAATCACATTATACTTTTGACAAAAATAAATCAACCTTTCTGATTTAAAAACTTGTGAAATATATGTTACTAACCTCTTGGGACAATGAAACCTGCTAAAAATATTATCCTCCAATAACTTAATCACCACTACATCATTTTCTCTTGTTGCTAGGTTAGCTTCCACTCATTTGGTAAAATACTATGTTTTGGTCAAAATCCACTTATATTGTCCACTAGATGATGGATTATGTAGTATTACTGATTAGCTTTTAGCTAGTTGGACTATTAAATTTTGTTTTTGTTAATAAAATATTTAATAATAGGGCAGGGAGACCCATAAATCTCTTTAGTAGGAATAAAACCACTTCTAGTGTGAAAGTGGATAAGTATATCTAGTTGAATAAATCACTCCTTGGTGGGAATGGAGGTCAATGCATGTGGATGGGGTCAAGATTAACTAAATCAATAGCACAATTATGGAGGTAGTGGAGATATATCCGAGGACAACATAGTCATAATGGGATGGAATCTCCATGAGAGTAGTATATTTAATGAGTGGGACCAAGGGGGAGGAGGCTGAAAAATCATATAAGGAAGGGGATGGAGACCATGGAAGGCATTATCAATATTGTTTATGTTTGGTCTTTTATGACTTTCTGCACACTTCAGTTGTTTAGCAAAGTCTAATTTGTTGTTTACCAGAAGGGTGTTTCTGGGCGAAAATTCCACCATTATCCTCGGGGGAATTTGAGTGCACACTCGGGAGAGGTTCCTTTGAGCTTCATTCCATCATCTGACATCAGGCCAATCTTCGGCCACCTCCATCAGTGTAGTCTCCTTCAGAAATTGTGCAATTCAGGAGGACAGTTTAAGTGGAGGGTTTATAATTGAAGTTCTTGAGCTTCTTTTCCTGTGAGGGGAGCAACCCTTCATCTAGAAAGTTAGTGTGGAGAAGTATAAACTATTTTCAAGTTAGATCAGCCATCTCCCAGCAGTTTCACATCTATAGAGCATAATTCAGCCCTAGGGTTTCATTTTTCATGTTGTGTATTTCTAGAAACCCTTTCTGGGTTATCTTGGAAATTTTCTAGAAAGCCTAGATATGTGATACCAGTATTTTATGAGCACTATATCAGTAGATCCATGCATTCCTAGTTTCGAGCAGTAGTTATTTCCAGTAAGATTTTGCATTCATGGCCTCCCAGTAGTTTGTACATCACTAGTTCTTCATGTATTGATGTATAGGGTCATTTGAGGCTTGTTTTTCCTAGCTTGATTTTCTTTTCCTCAATATCTTGTACACATTTTCTGCTACCATATCTAATAAAATGGCTCTATGATCTGCTCATGTTTTGATGTATTGATATTTTACTGCACTTTCTAGTTTTATGTTCAATATTCTTGTTTTCCTAATTTGGAATATTACAGTGGTATCATAGCATAATCTTGGCCCAGCATGTGAAGCAACACATCTATGTAATAATAAGAAGAAGAACCTCTCACAGAAAGGGAGAAGAAGTATATTAATATAGGTTGAAGGTTTGATTATACAACAATGAGGAAGACAAAGGAAAGACACCAATATCAGGAGAAATGGTTGAAAGGGAGTTTCCAAATATTCTTCTCCAAACCATGCAATTTATTTCCAAGGAAATCAAGGAGATGAGGATATAAAGACAAAAGGAGACCCCAAGAGGATTTATACATGGAGAGAGCTCTGACACTTCACATCACAGGTGTGAGAAACCAGTAATGCAGAAATTTTCCTAATGCTACACTATTCCTACATTCCTAGTAGTAGGAAATGGGGGTGGAGGACACCAAGTACAAGATACTCTTGAAGATTAATTTCTAGAGTATGAGTCTCAATCTCAAATATTCAAACAGAATTTGAACTTCTAAGAGTTCTGTCAGATCAAGGATAATAGGAGACCTCTTAATAACAATAGAAGTAGAGGGTACATGCATAACAATGATTTGTAGAATACTATGGGTAGATTATTTATGCCTTCTTTTGATGGGTCATCCAAGTGTATAACCAAGGCTTGGGTGGAAAAATTAGACATCTATTTCCAGTTGAACCAAGTACCAGAGATAGAAGCTATTAAGATAGTAGCGCTGCACCTTGAAGGTGAAGCACATGAATGGTGGTTTCATGGGCTATCCACATTGGGTCATGCAACTGTGACCGCATATGCAGAATTCACTTGAAGGTTGGTAGAAATATTTGACCGAGGAGACCTAGAGGCACCCTTTGTTGAGCTAGCCAAGCTAAAGAATTCAGGAAATCCAGAGAACTATATCTTTGAATTCCTAAAACTTTCTGTCATGGTGCCAGATTTATCTATAGCTTGGAGAGTTTATATGCTCATTGATGGGCTAGCAGAGCCTCTGCATGGGTTGGTAAATCCCACTAGACCAACTACGTTTCAAGATGCCATTGAGAGGGCTAGGGACTTATAAGAGGATTTGCCAAGGAAAAGAGCTCCATTTCAGCAAAATACCACTTTTCAGCCAAAGGGGAAAGATGTGAAGGTTCCTTCCCCAAAGGAGAACTAGAACAAAGGACCTCTTAGTGATGTTTTCCAAAGAGATTTGAGGAGGAGGAAGCTTTCCTTCACTTGCCAAGAACCATGGGAGCCAGGGCATAAATATGTTGTGGGAAAGGCACACTATATTGAGGTATTATTTGATAGTGAAAGAGGAGGAATAAGAGGAGCCTGAAGGGTACATCAGTGTTATGGCACCAGGAGAGGATCCACCACCACCAAGAAGTGGAATGGAGAATTTTCTCCAATTAGAGGGGAGCCTGCATCTTTGCGGGGAATACCCAAGTATCTGACCTTAAGAGTCCAAGGTACAATTCAGGGGCATTTGGTTTCAGTGTTGATAGACAGTGGGGCTACCCATAATTTTATTGATGTTCAGCTAGTGCATAGGAGAACCATACTCACAGAAGATTTTGAAGGATTCTTAGTTTTGGTTCCAGGGGCTAGAACCGTGCAATGTGCGAAGTATGTTCCAACATTGTCTGTAACCTTAGGGACATACAGTTTGACTGACCACTTCTTTGTGGTCGATATTCCTAACACCAATGTGATATTGGGTGTGCAATGGTTGATTACACTGGGGAAGGTCACCTATATTGGGAGACCTTGTAGATGGAATGGATAGATAAGAAGAGCATTAAGAATCAAATGATCAGGGGCATACACACCTATCCACCTGAGGAAGTCTCTACACATAAGATGGAGACTGATTTTCATAAAGGAAGCAAGGAAAAATTAGTCTACTGAGATATGCAGTCTACTCTAAACCATGATTTTACTATATTTGGAGGCATTCCACCAGGAAGGTCCTCAGACAAGAAGTTGGTTAAATATTTCTAATAACAAGTGGCATCACTGAAAAATATATCTAAGAGGGGGGCCTTTGATGGGAGAAATACTACACAAAGGGCCTTTGATTGGCTCAAGGAGGAGATGAATATTTTTCCGGTATCAATATTACCAAATCTCACCAAGCCTTTTGCTCTGGAAGGTGATGCTTCAGAAATAGATGATGGCACAGTTATGGTGCAAGGAGTATATTCCATAGCCTTGAGAGTCATAAGATACTTCCACATAGGAAGGTGTCTTCCATAAATGGGAAGGGGTTGTTGGCCATCATGCATTCATTGGCCAAACTCAAGCAATAGCTCCCAAGTGATGATTGACCATCAAAATCTTCAATCTTTTCTTGAGCAAAAGCAATTGCAAGAGAGGCAAAAAAAGCGGGTTAGCAGAATTTAGGCTCATGACTATGCCATTGAACATGTCAAAGGGAGAAGCAATGAGGTAACAAATGCCTTATCACAAAGACCATCAGCACTGTCATTTATGGGCATGGATTCACATTGGGAGTCACAGTTTTTGGTGGAGTATTGCAAGAACCACTTCACATGTGAGGTACTTGATGGGAAGGTGGTCAATAAGAGGTATAGACTGATGGATGGAGTCATATATTACCAGGATTAGATCTTCTTGACTAGAGATTCTATGCTCAAGGAGAAACTTCTACATGCAGCACATGATTCACCCCTTCTGGCCACCAAGGTTTCATTAAGACATATCAGGACATTACGGAGCAATTCTCATGGGAGGGTCTCAAGGAGGATGTTCTCCAACATATTAGGAAGTGCGTAGTTTGTCTGCAGAATGAAGAAGAAAACAACCATCCTACAAGGTTGTTACATTCACTTCCTTTTCCCGGTGGGAGATGGGAGAGCCCTTCTATGGACTTCATCACTTGTTTTCCAGCAATGCATGGTAAGGAATTTATCTTTATATTCATTGGTCAACTAACAAAGTATTTACATTCCTTTACCATTTATTTATATTGCACTGCTCCACAGGAGGGCAATATTCTCCTTGGGTTTCATGGTCTTCATAAGAACACAATCAATGATAGATATCGCCACTTATTGGATGGATTTGGGTAGGAGTTGCTCTGTTTGGGGTGTACCTAGTTGACACCAAGTGTCAGTTATTACCCCCAGATAGATGGGCAGATAGAGGCACTAAACAAGTGGTTGGGAAGCTACTTGCCAAACAATGTTCCAGGGTAGAAAGGAGTAGAGTTGTGTTGGTTCCAATTGGGGGAATATTTTTACCATCCGACATTTCATATGGTAATCAGTATGTCTGTATTTTTAGTTCCATATGGTTATGATGCTCTATCCATTATTGATATAATAGTTGGAGAAAGAAAGGTTCTTATAACAAAAGATTGGATCCAAGAGAGTTTGGATATATTCTAGTCTCTTAAGGACGACATTGCTACAACCCAAGATCAACAGAAGTTATCTGTAGATCATGGGTGGGTAGAGAGAAATCTTGGGGTGGAAAATTTGGTCTATCTCCACTTTCAACCATGCAAACCATCTACATTGAAGGAGAAGGGGGTTGAGAAGATTTTCTATGAGCCATACAGGGTGATCCATCTTGTTGGGGGAGTAGCATATGGGTTGGAGCTCCCCATTGGGAGTAAGGTCCCCAACATTTTTCATGTCTCATGCCTCAAAAAGGCCATTGGACAACATGTAGTTGCCACCATGTATCTCCAACCTCTTTATGATGTGAGCCATTTGGTTTTATCACCAAAGGCTAGCTTGGAAACTTGGGAGGGGCAGCTAAGGGGTAGGTTGATTGGAGAATATTTGATTCAGTGGAGGAATCTACCAGATGAGGATGCTACATGTAGAGGAGAGAAGAGTTTGAAACATCCATCCTTGCATTTTCTTGAGGACAAGAAACATTTGGGAGGGGAGGACTATAATATTCCTAATTATCTTTTAGTCAGTTGGAATATTAAATTTTGTTTTTGTTAATAAAATAGTTGAATAAGAGGATAGGGATACCCATATATCTTTTTAATAGTAATAAAACCACCTCTAGTGTGAAAGTGGATCAGTTTATCTAGTTGAATAAAGCACTCCTTGGTGTGAATTGAGGTCAATTCATGTGGATGGGGTCAATATTGACCAATCAACAACATAGTCATGGAGGTAGTGTAGAGATATTGGAGGACAACAAAGTCATAATGGGAGGGAGTCTCCATGAGATTAGCATCTTTAATGAGTGGGACCAAGGGGGAGGAGGCTCACAAATCATATAATGAAGGGGATGGAAACCATGGAAGGAATTCTAAAGATTGTTTATGTTTGGTCTTTTATGACTTTTTGCACGCTTCAGCTGTTTAGTGGAGTCTGTTGTGCTGTTTAGCACAAGGGTTTTTCCGGGTGGAAATCCCACCCTCATCCTCGGGGGGCTTTGAGTTCCCACTCAGGAGAGGTTACTTTGAGCTACATTCTATCATATGACATCAGACCAATCTTTAGCCACCTCCAGCAGCGTAGTCTCCTTTAGAAATTGCACAATTCAGGAGGGCGGTTTCAGTAGAGGGTTGATAACCCAATTTCTTGAGCTTATTTTCCTATGAGGGGAGAAACCCTTCATCTAGAAAGTTAGTGGGCAGGAGTATCAGCTATTTTTAGATCAGATCAGCCACCTCCTAGCAGTTTCATAGCTGCAAAACATAGTTTAGCCCTTGTGTTACATCTTTCATCTTGTCTATTTTCGGAAACCGTTTCTGGGTTATTTTGGAATTGTGATAGAAAGCTTGGATCTTTGATCTCGACATTTTCTAAGCATTATATCAGCATATTCATGCATTCCTAGTTTCCAACAACAGTTATTTCTAGTAATATTGCATAGTCATGGCCTCCTAGTAGTTTTTATAGCAACAATTCTTCATGTATTGATGTATAGGGTCATTTTGTTAGAAAATTATATATTACAGAGCAATGCAACACATAAAATATGAAGAAAACACAAGCACACAAAACACATAAAACTAGAGAGACAAAAATATACGTTGGTCACCCAGTTTGGACTACGTCCACTCCAAACAACCAGCCCTTCCTTTCTATTATCCAACAAAATGAAGAGATACAACCTACATCAGATCCGCTGTAATATCCTCTCTTCTCTCTCACAGTCTCCCTATCTGTTTCTCACTCTGAGAATACACATACAACCCACAGCCTCAATACAATACCCTCATACAAAGCGAGGGGTTGCCTTCTAGGAAAAAAAACCTAAACTAAACATAACTTCTATTGTTAGATCATCTGCCTAATGAACAACCCAGATTGACTAGAAATTACTATACTTTTACAAGGCAATTTTACATATGTTTTTAGCTTTAGGGGTACTGCCCCTGAAACCCCCGCCGGGGGACCGATGGCCCTCGAACCCCCCAGCCAGGGGGTCATCCCCCTCCGACCCCGTGGGTGGGACAAGTCCCCCCGCTACAGGGGTGTACAGTTTTCTTGGGGTATACATCCAGCTAAAAAAAGGATCTCTGAATTAGGATGAAAATCAGGCTCCACACCCAACACATTTGAGGATTGTTTTGCCTATCTTGAGTGTCTTTTCCTTAAGATATTGTACACATTTTATGTTATCATATCTAATAAAATGGCTCTATGATATACTCATGTTTTTATGTATTGATATTTTACTACATATTCCAATTTTATGTTCAATATTCCTATTTTCCCTAATTTGGAATATTACAGATTAATCTCCCCTATGAAATCAAATCTCCACTACCTAAAATGTTCCTCCAAAAATACAAAAATTAGAGGAAATTGTGCCAGTATTTTTCGTTTCAGCAAAAAAATGTCATTTTTTAGAACCCCTTACCAATCTATAAACATCTGAAAACAGAGAAGACCAAAATAATTCAGCATTTAAAGCTTTGTGAGTTGTTACCTTCCATCCATAATGGCCACCTCAAGGACAACCATGATATTCATTTACTATATCAATTGTTTCTCCCTTTGTTAAACAAAGTAGAAGGACGCCAACCGGTTCTTTCCAATATAGATTCCCATTTACTATCATATATTTCTGAGCCTTTACTCTTAGAGCCTTATAATTTAATCTATTTAAAGAATGGGGGTAGCCAAGGAAACATAAATAATGCAAAATATCCTTATACCATTCAAAACATAGGTATATATACTGAACTCTATTATCGGGTTTTGTATCCTTAGGTATTTCTGATGTGGCTTTATTCTCCTTGATTTCATCGAACAAATTAATTCCCATAGCCTGAAAATTTGTTTATGTTAAAATATTTTCCAAATCGTCTCCTTTCACTAGCTTGGTTGGATTTATATCCATGTCATATTCTTGAATCCTTACTATCCATTTTCCTCTCTTTCCTTCAACATCTCACTGAGATAACACATCTTTTACAATAACATTTGGAACATAAGCAGTAATTTGTGATTGAATAATATAGACCTTGAAAGCCTTAAGTTCTTTAACTAGATCATAAGATTTCTTTTCCAAGATATTATATATTATTTCTTAATCCCTTAACACTTTTCCATATAATGCAATAAGTTGTTCTTTCTTCTCTTCATTTCTCTTTAAAATCACTGCTATAATGGTAGTAGTATAAGAAAATGAAAATATCTAGAAAGGCTTTGTATAATCATGACTTACTAGCACAAGAGCTTCTTGAAGGGCCTCATTGATCCTTGAGAAGGATTCCCTGGCAGTTGATGTCCATCTAGTTATTTCTTTAACAATATTTGCAAAATTAGGAACAAATCTTCTAAGGAAATTTATTTTTCCTGGGAAGCTCTGAATCTCCTTTTTACTCCTTTGCAGAGGTTAGATTTTGATTTCTTCCACTATTTTTAGATCTATTTTAACTCCATATTTTAATACAATTTGGCCTAAAAATTTCCCTTTAAAACAAAAATGCGACTTTTTGGGATTTAAAGAAAGGCCATACTTTCTACACTTTTGAAAAGTTTGTTCCAAATGCTCTAGATGCTCCTCACCTGATCTGGAGAAAACTATTATGTCATCCAAGTAAATTACTATGATTATGTTTTTTTATCCTACAAAGGCTATATTCGCAACCCTTTGAAAAGTGGCACCAACATTCATTAGCCAAAGGGAATACTAGCATACATAAAAGTACCCTAAGGAGTTGTAAATGACGTCTTCTTCTGATCGTATTTCTCAACTAAAATATGCTTATAACCATAAAAATCATCAACCGTTGATAAAATGTATGACCATATCTCCTTCTCTAGGATGTCATCCATTTTGGGGAGAAAATAGTTGTTTTTCAAATATGCTTTATTCATATTTCCGGAAATCAATACACAACCTTATTTCTCCATTTTTCTTTCTCATGGGAACAAGATTTTCCACCCAATCAGAGAAACTTAGTGGGACAACTATTTTTTCCTGCAACAATTTTTTGACCTCCTTTTCTATAGATGGAAACATCAAAGCGTTAATCTGTCTCAATTTTTGTTTACAAGCTTTTACCCCTACCTTTAAAGGAATATTGTGTTGAATAATAATTGTTTCATATGTTTTCAGATATTCACATGACCAGGAAAAAAAATCAACAAAATTCTTAAAAATATTTAGATACCTTTGTTTAAAATTCTCTCGAACATCCTTAGCTAACCTCACCATATTTGGTTGTTGTTGTGTTCCCATATTACAATATTCAAGGTCTTCATCTGAGTTTGTATTTTTTGGATTGATTGCAACATCATTTGGATTTATTGCAACATCATTTGGATTGAATAGTCACTCCAAAGGTACTAATAATTTTGGTATGAAATTATCATTAAGCTTTAATATCTTATGATTTCCTATAGAAGCTTTAAAATACAACCCACCCTTCTGGTTTTCTTCAATTTCTCCTTCCTGATCAATCTCCAAATCAGAAAACTCACCAATCATTTCTATAAAATATTTAATCTTCTCTTCATCCCCAAACACCTACCAATGTTTAATATTATATGGAATAGATGGCATGTGTCTAATCTCAACTTCATTCTTCAGCCTGGGATTCAAGGGAGGATTAATAGTACTAGCTTCAACTACTAGAGAATCAACAAGCCTATTACCTTCTCTAGGAACAAACTGTATATTGAAATAAACCAAGAAATTTTCTATCAAATCCCAAAATTCATTTCTGTAATTTTTCGATATTAGATGCCTTGCTTGACGATGATTCTTGATTTGTTTAACTATCAATTCCCAATATTTGAAAACATAGATACATTTAATTCCTAAATTCTTAGCAATTTTCAGTCCAAGAATCAAAGCTTCATACTCTGTAATGTTATTTGTGGATTCAAATTCTAAGTTATAAGAGAAAGGCGTGAACTGACCTTTTGGGTAAATCAAAAGCACTCTTGTTTCACTTCCATCCTTTGAATGGGAACCATCAAAATATAACTTCCAAAATCCACCGAGTATTTGGTCCTTATCATCTATTTCTAAAGGGAGCTACACTTTAGTGTCTTTAGCAATATCTTACGTTTATTGCAACAAAAATAGGAAAAGTCATCATGTTCCTGACTATAAACATGATAATTACTAGAATGCTCCTTTGTAACTGTCTTAACAAACATAGTCTCCATGTATAACCTCCTTTATTCACCACCAAAAATAGGGGTGATGGCATATGTAAAATCCAATTTCAACACTCCTCTTAGTTTGGCTCCCGAGGACCTAGATAGGAGCATTCCAAAACATGATAGAATGTCTTCAAATTTTACATCCATCAAAATGCTTCTCGCTGGAATTTGAGCTAGAGAAACGACCAAGTTGTTAATAAACCCCACACACTTAACCTTCTTAGAATCAAATGTATATAGATATTTGTAAGGCTTAGTAATATGTAGGTTCAAATGCTTCATAACTGAAAGATGAATTAATTTATGAGAGACACCAGAATTAAACATTGAGTTATGAAGAATAAAAATATGTACAGTTAGCACAAGGAGTCACTCCTTCACTGCAAAAGGATTAAGCCTTACAAATCATAGTTCATTTCAAATTTTAAAGGGTTTTTTGAGAGCGGGATGGTTTCTCAAAGAGTTTGAAATGATTTCGATATTCTTTAAGACTTTCATGCATTTGGAAATTTTTGGCAAGTATAAATTGTATGGTTAAACTGGTATTATAGGGAGTAGAGTGTAAAAAATGAAAGGATATGGATATATGGTACCTATTCTAGGAAATATTCATATCCTAAATCAGTCACACAACTATAATGATGGTTGTTTATATAAACGATGTTTATGTAAATTAAACAACATTTAGAAAGTAGATTACATGCATAAAGTATTTCAAAAATCCTTTATGAAATCTTCACTAACATGTTATACAACACATATATGATTTGCGGGAAGCTGAAAGCAGATAATTTACTATTAAATCCCTTAAAATTTTCTCACTCACACCTTACTAGTTGCTGCAACTCATAATTAGAAGAAATTAACAAAGAAAGAAGACACACCATACATTAGATGGTTCTTGAGTCACAAAATCCTCCAGCATGAAGTAAAAAAGGCTTTTCTTTATTATATTCAGTCTTCAAGTCGACCAAAATCCAACGTGGAAATGGTAGTTACAAATGGTATATATAGAAAGAGAGGCGCCAACTCCATATCTTCTAAAACACTACTCCTAAAACTACATAGATGTCATCGGACATTAAAACCATATCCTATCGAAATCTAACTAAAAGAGAAATGTACAAGAAAGAAGAGAAGAAATCTAGGCTGAAATACTAAGTGTGTTGTTATGATGCCCCTTTTTCTGCTGATTTGTCTCCTTATGCCTTTGGTCTTTAAATAACCATGTATTTTCATTTAATATGAACTCCAACAACCTCATAACAAATTTTCACCGCCACTTTTTATATCCATTTGGTTATGAGTATTTATATTTCTTTAAGTGGCTTGGAAATTTTGCTGACATGTATCAAAATTGAGTTAAAATAGGCACTATTGGAAATTTCGATAAAAAAACGTAACTGCGCAAAAATTGGAATGCTATCAAAATTTCTGGTAGCACTCTGTTTCTTTTTAAAAAATGCACAAAAAATACTTAAAAACCTATGCAGAATTATATTCTTTAACATATGAGCTACTGTTCAAAATTTCACTTAGTAAGGAGAAAGGAGTTTTATCATAAAACATTTTTGCCTTCCTTCCATGTGGGTTGCAGCTTCAACAAGCTTGTCCAAGTCTGTCTTGCTATCAGTAGCTAATATTGATCTAGTTCTCCTTGTAGCTGCTTCCTTGACAATGGTCTTCTCCTCCTTATAACCCTTTTGGATATTTCTTCTTTTTGAGGGTTCCAAGTGCTGCTATGAAGGGATTTTGTTTTTATCTTTCTTCTTATATTCCTTTGTCTTTGACCCTTCATATTTTCCTTCTATATCAATGACCTCTGTCAGTAAAGTTGGATTGTGTAGTGTTGAAAATGCAACAAGATGATGGAGCTTAGTGAAATGAAGTCGCCTTCACTAAGTGGGCCCACAGGCTATTTTTGGCGCAAAGTCTATTTTTAGACTATGTCTATTTTTAGACATATGGAGCATGGTCTAGGAGTTGCAGTATGCTATTCTTGGATGATTGATCGAGTTGGTAAAAATAGATGGACCTTTATTTTTAGACATTTGGGCGAAGTCTATTTTTAGACTGCCAGGCTAAAAATAGAAAAGTCAAATATTATTTACCCTTAATAATATTTGGACTATAAACTTCATTTTATCCTCTTACAGCACTTCAGTTGGAGCTACGGATGTGGCCCATGCATCTGAAAAAGGAATTACGCTATTCCTAGGGGTTTGGTGAGCTCATGCATGGTTGACTTCAGTTAGAACTCAAGTGGCGGAGTTTGGTGGAGTTGATGAGATAGTTGGTGGAGTTGTGTTCGGGTTAACTTAGTTGAACTAGTTGTTTTTAGTTTAACTGGCTAATACACTAGAGATGAGTGGGGTGAATTAAATATTATTTAATTCACTAAATATTAACTCATTATTCAACTAAAGAACACATCAGTTGACTGTAGTACATGGATAGTTCAGTGAAGACCAGTGGAAGAGGTAGATGAAAGGGTGAGTTTGCTATTAATTGTGACATTAGTTGTGCATGAGATTTGCACAAGCATTGGAGGAGATTTCCAATGAGGATTGCGCAGATCAAGCCAAGGGGATTCGAACTTGGATCTCTCATTAAACCAACTTGGATTGTGCAATAGAGGTAGGCAAACATTGGAGGAGTTTTGAACCCGTGACATGTTCAAAACTGAGCTAGTTTGTGTGTAACTTTTGGAGATAGTACTGAGTACTTGTGAGGAGTATTGTACTATGTATTGTTACATGTTCTCTTCTATTATAATATAAAAAATAGCTGGGGGTTTTCAGCTATAAGCTTTCCCCATTACATATTGTGTTTATGTGCGCATGCGACTGTTTCTATTTCCGCATATTGATGATCAATTGTAGAAGAGGTTATGTGTTATGCATGAATTCGAATTAGTGTGTAACCAGGATAATATCGGTGGATAAACCTTCATTATTCAGCAAATTTCTACATGTAGAGTCTTGGAATTGAGCCTGAACTCGTTGAGGTTTCTAGTATGTCTTTTTATGCTACCAGAAATAGGTTTGGCTTCCTCTTTCTTCTTCTTACTATTGATCTCATAATGATCAGGTGATCGTGTCCAAGAGGAAAAAAATGCTCAAAATTGGAACTACTCAGAATTTGTTGCAAACTAAACGACTGAATAGGCCTCATTGCTGCGATTTTGGTGTCGTGAATGGGACCCAAATCCGATGTCGTATGAGGAACATATTGAAGTTTTAAAATTCCCAATAACCTTCAAAACAGGACCTTTGAACTCAAGAAATTTTTCATCTTTAGAAAAATTTTATGGCAAAAAAATTTCATTTTTATATGGTGTTATGGTGGCCTATCAAAGGGTGCCACATGGCCTACCTGGAGGCTGCCACGTGGCCCCAGGTCAAAGGTTCAAAGTCTGTTAAAAAAAATAAAATTGTTTTGGTGGGCAGACTCAACCTGACTTGAACAGAGTCGGGTCACCCTGAACGCATTTGTGTCAGCGTTGGTGAATGAGCTCAAACATCAGGCAGCAGTGAATGCGTTCGGGTCCAGTCGGACGGAGGTCGACCCGACCCGAGGGCAAATGGGTCACCCGGGCAAGTCGTTAAACGTTTGAACGGGCGGAGAAAATAGGTCTTAGCCCTGAGGGCTTAAGGCAGAATACCATATGTCTATGCGCTATGACCATGGCTTAAGCCAATTCACCAGTGGAAAGATCTGGTTTAAGCACTCAGGTGCTAGACCCAATCACATGACCTACAGGAAGTGTCCAAGGGCATGGCTTTAGCCTTATCCGCCAGCAAGACTAACCGTCCAGTAAATTCGCATGTGAATGTGCCCATCAAACTGACAGTTAAACTAAATGTCTCCACCTTATTTAGCATGTGGTTCCAATATTTTCAAAGATTCCGCCTTTCTGGTGGAGTTAACTGGAGTTAGCCAATTTTAGTGGAGGATTTCTAGTGCCACTAGGCAAAATATTGTTTGGATCATAAATTTCACCATATTTGACCAAATTAGACAAAATTTTAGTCAATTTTGAGTATTATGAGCATTTTTGAGCCATTGCGATAGGTTTCAAAGCCAAAAAAGGTGCTTTACAACTATTTTTGATTCAGGGAATCTTGGAGAGCCATCAGGGCCATGAGGGAAATGGAGCTGCATTGGGCTACACTTCACTATTTGAGGTGAAATAAAATCCATAATTAGCTTATTTATGTCTTCTGAATTCATTTTCACAACTTTTTTAGCCTATTTAGGCTTCTTTCTCACTGTAAAACCAATTTGAGCATCATAATATAGAAAGGACATGCCCATTGGGAGCCTTGGACCCTGCAAATGTAGCCCAGGAGGGGTGAACTGCCTCATCATGTTGCTGTGTTGTTATGGTGAAGTTATTCTGCTATGTATTTCTGATTCAATATGTTAAACAATAATTTTAATTAACATTCCCTCACACATAAACTCAAAAACAATTACCAGAAACACTTTGTTTAATTTGCAAGACATGACGAATATTTTTCACACTTAATAGAATGGAAATGAATACTTTGAACAACATATACAATACTTTTCATTTTCAGATCAGATGGTATCAAAGCTAAGGATTTGAGCCTTAGGAGCTAGAGTTTTACTCAGCATTTGTTTTGTGAAAAGATATAGTTGATTGTTTGCAAGTTTTGATGCTTACTAGGCTTAAACTCAAGAGAGGTGAAGGACATTTGGTTAGTGTAAAAATTAATCCACAACCAAGAAGGGTCAGAGAGCCACCTCCAAGAGCCATAGAAGCAGCTTCAAGCATGTCTTCAAGAGAGGGAGAAGCTCCTAAAGATATGGATCCCAAAGAAGAGGAACAGGTGTTCCGAAAGGCTTTCTTGGATATGAAGGGGATGGTGAGGATACTCTACCAAGAAAGGAATGATAGGCTTGTTGGAGAAGGGTCTAAAAACCAGAAAGAAGGAGAGGGTTATTCAAGAGGAAATAAAAGTGATGACAAGTCAAAGAAAGGACATGGAGGAAATGGTGATCCACCATCCCCATATTCATCCTCTTCCTCTACATCGTCATCCTCAACTTCGGTGAATCAATCTCAAAAGTCTAAAACTACTGGTAAAAGTCCATTTTTAAATCTTGATGTCAAATTTGAGTTTCCTATGTTTAACGGTGAATTCAATGCAAAGAAACTTGACAATTGGATCAGACAGTTGGAAGTTTACTTGAGGATACAGAACCTTCATGATGATGACAACAATATATAGTTAGCCTCTTTGAGAATGGATGGAGCAATATTGGTATGGTGGGAAGCCAAGACCAAGGATGAAATTAAAAGACATGGTAAGATCACTTTATCATGGGCTGAATTTATTTTTGCAATTAAAAATAAATTTTATCCATTAGCTCATTTACAAAAGGCTATCATGAACTGGAAAAACTTGAGACAGCTTAAGGGACAAAATGTACAAGACTATACCCAAGAGTTTAGGAGAAGAGAACTCTTATTAGGGGTAGAATTACAAATTCAAGATACTTTGCTGAAATATATAGGTGGTTTTCATAGCTATCTTAGACATACTATCCTTATGTTCAATCCTACTAGTCTAGACAAAGTTTGTGTACAAGCTACACATTTAGAGGCTAGAGGAAAAAACACTTTTGATGAGGGTAGAAACAAGCCTTTTAAGGGGAAAAACAAAGATAAAGCCTTTAAGATAAAAGGAAAAAATAATGCATCTATCAAACAAGAGGGTGAGAAAGTGATATTTAAACACTATTCAAGAGAAGGCCATGAAGAGAAAAAATGTTGGAAATTACATCCTGAAAAAAGAACTCAGTTTAATAAAAACAAAGGAAAGAAGAAAACTACAACTACTACAACTATACCACAAGACTTAGGTGATGATTCAGGTGGCGAAACCAAAATTGCAGCCATGGGTTTGAAAAGTATGAAGGGAAAGGAAACTGAAACTAAGCCAAGCACTAGTACTTCAAACTGTCATGTACAAACTCCAAATGAGGAAGAAAGAATTGAATTTTTCCATGTGAGGGTAGTCTCAAAACATACAAAAATTGACACATTGTTTGATAGTGGGTCACAAGAAAATATCATATCAGAAGACTTGGTAAAACAGCTTAAACTTGAGACCATTCCACATCCAAAGCCTTATCCACTTGGGTGGATATGCAAGGATGAAAACTTACAAGTCTCAAGAAAGTGCATATTGCGATTCGTGATTACTGCACACTTTATTGACACAGTTGAACTTGATGTAGTACCGCTTGATATATCAGGAATTGTTTTGGGAAGTCCTTACTTATTTGATAGGAAATTGATCTTCCATCGCCATGAAAATAAGTATCATCTATTTAAATATGGGAAGGAGTTCATTGTCAGAGCACATCGCAAGAAGGCAAATAGAGCCATGGTAAATGTGAGACAGGTAAAAAGGCTAGTGAATTCTAGTAAGATTTTTTTACTTCTTATGGTTAAGCCCAAGGTTGATGTGAATCATGAATCATTTGAAAATTGTGATTCCAAGCTTAAATCAGATTTATATGTTGTAGTTGATGCACATCATGAGATGTTTCAGGAACCGATAGGTTTACCTCCTAAAAGGGAGATTCAGCATGAAATCCAGTTACATCAATATTGTCCTCTTCCTAACATAGGCATGTACCGCATGTATATCATGGAGAACGCTGAAATCAAGAGGAAAAGAAAAGAATTTTTGGGCAAAGGATTCATAATACCAAGCACTTCGCCATGTGGGTCACCGATAGTGTTGATTCCAAAGAAATATGTAACTTGGTGCATGTGTGTGGACTTCAGGGAATTGAACAAGCTAACGGTAAAGAATCATTACCCACTCCCAAGGATAGATGATTTGTTAGATCAGCTGAAAGATGCTAAATATTTCACTAAGTTAGACTTACGTAGTGGTTATCATCAAGTTAGAATTGCAGAAAGTGACATTTTGAAGACAGCATTTAAAACCAAACAAGGACTCTTTCAGTGGCTTGTTATGCTGTTTGGTTTCTGCAATGCACCTGCAAATTTCATGCGGGTAATGGATGATGCCTTGTGTCTTTTTCTTGATGATTTCATTATTTTCTACTTAGATGACATCTTAATTTTCAGCAAGACTAGAGAAGAGCATGTCAAGCATGTTAAGAAAGTACTTGATATTTTGAAGAAAAATGAGTTGTTTCTTAAAATGTCAAAGTGTGAATTTGGAAAGACTTTTTTGGTTTATTTGGGACACATAGTAGGAGGAGGTGCTTTGAGAATTTATCCTTCTAAGGTAGAATCCATTGTGAATTATCCTACTCCCAAATCCATTATAGAGGTAAGAATTTTTTTGGGTGCAACTCAGTATTGGAGGAATTTTATTTCTAACTTCTCTGCCATAGCCGCTCCTATGCATGCAGTGACAAGTGTGAAGCGTGCTTTCCAATGGGGAGGAAAGAAATAGAAATATTTTGAGTCTTTGAAAGAGAAGATAAGTTCAGCTCCAGTCCTTGCATTACCGGACTTGAGACAACCATTCGATATTCAGACCGATGCTAGTGATTACACCATGGGTGCAGTTCTCTTACAGCACGGTAAGCCTATCACATTTCATTCTTAGACATTTAATGGTGTTGTTGTGAATTATCCTACATATGATAAGGAGTTGTATGCATTGGTAAAAAGTGTCAAAAAGTGGGAAAACTATTTGATGGGCAAATAAATATTTTTTCATACCGACCATCAGCCTTTATAGTACTTGCAGTTGCAAAGTAAATTGTAGCAGTCATGACATTTTAGATGGATGGGCTTCCTACAACAATTTCACTTGAAAATAAGGTACAAGAAAGGTATTTACAATAAAGTTGCTAATATTATTTCAAGGCCTATTATTAGTGCTACTAATTTACTTAAGAATGATTCTATTGTACATGAGAGCTACATAGAACAGTATGCATCATATGTTTATTTTAAGGATGTGTATGCTAACTTGAGTGAAGGGAATCATGTTGAGGAGAATGATTATCATTTGCATAATAATTTTTTGTTTCATAAGGGAAAGTTATGTATACCACAGAGGGAGAAACTAAGCATCATGAGAGAAGCTCATTCTTCTCTTATTGTTGGACATTTCGGGGTAAGCAAAATGGTGGCACATTTACAGAGGTATTGTTATTAGCCTCGCATGGTAGATAGTGTTTCACGTTTCATTAGAGGTTGTTCATTATGTGCTACAAGAAATCCTAGCAATAGGAAACTTGGTTTATATATGCCATTTCCGGTACTTTCTAGACCATGGGAAAGTGTTTCTATGGATTTTTTTGGAGGTCTACCATTATCTAGAAAGCAGCATGATTATCTTTATGTAGTAGTTGATAGATTTAGCAAGATGTGTATTCTTATGCCATGTAAGAAATCTATAACTGCTGAAAAAACTGATGATTTATATTTTCAACATGTATGGGTTCATTATGGCTTGCCTACTTCTATTGTTAGTGATATGGATTCCAGATTTTTTTTGAATTTTTGGTCTAATCTATGGAAGATGATGGACACCAAGTTGAAGAAGAGTACTACTTTCCATCCACAAAAAGATGGCCAAACAGAGGTAGTGAACAGAACCATTGTACATCTTTTGAGAGGTTATTGCAGAAAGCATCTCAAGCTTTGGAATGAGCACTTGCATTACATTTAGCATGCTTACAACTAGGCCAAGCACTCTTCTACAAATACTTCACCTTTTGAAGCTTGCTTTGGGTATTTTCCTAAGTCACCTTTAGATTTCATTTTTGAGAAGGATGTGGCCATTGATGGGAATAGTTACATTGACAAAGCTCACATGTTCATTGAAAGAATTAAGCTCATACATCAGCAGGTTCAAGAACAACTTGAAAAAAGTCAAGGAAAGTACAAGGAGAGGCATGATAAACACATAGTTGATCATAAGTTTCAAGAAGGAGATGAGGTATGGATGCACATTAGTAAGGAAAGAATGCAAAGAGAAGGTAAAAAGCTGAAGCCTATTCATTATGGTCCATTCAAGATCCTTAAACAAGTTGGAAATAATGATTTTCAACTATATTTGCCTTCATATATGCAAATGTATTCTGTTGTGAATGTGGAAAATTTACGTTTGGATGAACCTCCTTTAATTGCTGATTATGAAAGTGACATTCAGCTGCCATCCATAGAGGATTTCTCTCCAGAATTTTTGGATGAGTTGAAAGAGGATGCTATCCTTGACAGAAGGACATGCACTTCGAGGAGGGGAAATGTTGATTATGTTCGGGTTGGTCTTAAAGGCAGAAAACCGAGTAAGGAAAAGTGGATTGAGGTGGAAAAGGTGAGGGATATGTACCCTCATATTCTTAACATGTAGTTGAAGGCTTTGGGGGTCCAAAAGCTTCCTAATGGGGAGGTATGATCAGGTGATCATGTCCAAGAGGAAAAAATGCTCAAAATTAGAACTACTCGGAATTGGTTGCAAACTAAATAACAAGATAGGCCTCGTCACTATTATTCTGGAGCCATGAATGGAACCCAAATCCGATGTCGTATGAGGAATATATTGAAGTTTTAAAACACCCAATACCCTTCAAAACATGACCTTTTAACTCAAAAAATTTGTCATGTTCAGAAATATTTTATGGCAAAAAAATTTCATTTTTATATGGTGTTATGGTGGCCTATCAGAGGCTGCCACGTGGCCTGCCCAGAGGTTGCCACATGGCCCCAGGCCAGAGGTTCAAAGTCTGTTCAAAAAAACAAATTTGTTTTGGTGGGCAGACCTGACCGGACTTGAATGGAGTCGGGTCACCTTGAACACATTTGGGTCGGTGTTGGTGAACGAGTTCAAACATCGGGCAGCAGTGAACGCGTTCGGGTCCAGTCGGGTAGAGGTTGACCCGACTCGAACGCAAATGGGTCACTCGGGCAAGTCATTAAACGTTTGAACGGACAGGGAAAATAGGTCTTAGACCTCAGAGCTTAAGGCGGAATACCATATGTGTACGTGCTATGACCATGGTTTAAGCTAATTCACCAGCGGAAATATCTGGGTTAAGCACTCAGGTGCTAGCCCGAATCATATGACCTGTAGGCAGTGTCCAAGGGCGCGACTTTAGCCTTATCTGCCAGCAACACTAATTGTATGGGAAATTCGCATGTGAGCGCACCCAAAAAACTTACAGTTAAACTAAATGTCTCTACTTTATTTAGCGCGTGGTTCCGATATTTTCATAGATTCTACCTTTCTGGTGGAGCTAACTGGAGTTAGCCAATTTTAGTGGAGGATTTCTAGTGCCACTGGGAAAAACACTATTTGGATCATAAATTCCATGATATTCGACCAAATTAGACAAAAGTTTTGTCAATTTTGAGTATTTTGAGCATTCTGGAGCCATTGAGATAGGTTGCAGAGCTAAAAAAGGTGTTTTTCAGCCATTTTTGCTTCATGGAAGCTTGGCTAGCCATCAGGGCCATGAGGGAAATGGAGCTGCATTGGGCTACACTTCACTATTTGAGGTGAAATAAAAACCATACTTAACTTATTTCTATCTTCTCAATTCATTTTCATAGTTTTTTCATCCTGTTTAGGCTTCTTTCTCACTTTAAAAAAAATTTGAGCTTCATAATATAGCAAGGACATGCCCATTGGTAGCCTTGGACCTGACAGATGTAACCCAGGAGGGGTGAATTTCCTCATCATGTTGCTGTGTTGTTTTGGTGAAGTTATTTTTCTATGTATTTCTAATTCAAGATGTTAAACAGTAATTTTAATTAACATTCCCTCACACATAAACTAAAAAACAGCTACCAAAAACACTTTGTTTAATTTGCAAGACATGACAAACACTTTTTACACTTAATAGAATGGGAATGAATACTTTGAATAGAAGATACAAATACTTTCATTTTTAGATCACATACTCTGCATCTTTCAGGATTTCTTCATCAGACTTTTTGGGCTAATACTCTTTCTGCAATTTTTGTTGAATATCTGCTTCAGAAATTTCTGGTAGCATCGGTGCTTTAAATTTCTCTGTAGTTGCATACCTTCCTCTTCGAGCTCTGGTGTAGACATTAGGAAAAGGAGGAATGGGGGGCACCATTTTCATAGACTTGGGTTTATTAACTAAGGATCTCTCTCCTTTCTCCAACTTCCTTTCAACCTTAACTGAAAAAATATTTTCTTTTCTGCTTTGGTCCTTATGGATATTCTACTTCTTATCCTTCCTCTTGGTTCTTTTTTTAGGTTGAGGGTTTTGTTGTGAGGATGGAGGTTTAGGTGAAGGTTGGTCTACCCTGTAAAACAAGAAATGGTCCCATGTATTATTTATTTTCCTTAACTCTTCTTCAACTAACACCTTGTTGAGATATTGATGATACAAGTTGTATTCTGAAGCAGCAGTGTGAATTTGGATCCTTGCTAACATCTTGGTCAGACTCTTCAGCAAAAAGTATGGAAAATTGAGGGTCTTCATACCTGAAACATGAAAAATAATTCTCATATGATAAATAAACTCTACTATATAACTCCTTTCACAGGTGAGGTAAACCTTGGTGAGTTTAACAACTTCTGCCCATTCATTTTTGATGTAGCTGCTTGGAATTCATTTGGCCCAGTTCAGATATCTATGTGCATCCTTGAGGAAACTGTTAAGGTCTCCTCCAGTGTTAACCTAACCTTTGAAACACCTTTCTCTTTCGTGTGGAAGTTTTAATGCCTCATCAATTGAATCTATTGAAACCTGGAATGTAAGACGATAGACTAAGGCTTCCTTTCCATTGAATGGGTTTGCAAACTCTTTGGATACTCCTAAGTGAGAACTTACTAGTCTGGTGCACAAAGAATACAACCCTTCTTGGACAAACAATCTTCTCACCTTCTAATTTGCATCCACTAGGTCAATAGCCTGTGGTTCAATTCGTTTTATCTTCCCTCCTCTTGTATTCATGTTCAGAAATTAATAACCCTGTCTCTAAAAACTGATAGGTGGCATAACTAGAAGATCTCACCTAAAAAGTGTTGCTTGTGTATTCCTCTAACTGTAACTATAGAAAACTCATTCTCCAACAACTAGGCTCACAATTGATACCTCTCCTTCTTTTTCGATGGTTTTAAAACAACAATGCTTGTTCATCCTCCCATGCAGTATATTTTCATGATGGAAAATATCCTTAATAGTAGTATGCACCATGTGATATCCGTCATGGTCTTTAGTTGGCTGTGTAAATTTAGATAGCATGCTACAGGTGGCTTGAAATAAGTGGATCTGTGATTGGCAGCCACCTCCAGTGCATACTGGCTTATTGGCCTAAATTTCCGACAATGTATATCTGTAACCATCAAAATGGTCACTACATTAAACCTGCAGATCGATGATCTTTCCATTTTAAAATCACGTACATTGACATGAAGCTAGACCAACTCAGCTGACAGATGGTACAAGATCAATGACTGGCTTTGGTTATTGTGCATTGACACCTAGAATTTACACATATACCATGACTTAACTTAATGTGACTGACCACAATCCTATCCTATCATGTGGCTTAGATCATAATGAAACGACTAAAATGTATTTTAAACTAAACATGTGGCTTGACACAAAGTGGATGGAATTTTTCTTTTTCTTTTTAAAAATAGGGGAAGTTACCGGAATTTTTGGTAGCATCTGAAAACAACAAAAACAGAAATAAACAGGAATATAGCAAACTTTCCGAAAAGGCTAAAATAGGCGCTACCGGAAATTTCAGTAGTGACCAATTTTTTTTTTGAAAATTTTAAAGTCTAATTCTAAAAAAAGTAAAAAATAAAATGGACTCATGACTTAGTAAATAACCGTGCTAACATGTACCAAGAGAGAAATGTAAAAAGGAGGAGTAGAATAATCCACTTCCTCCACATGAGGACCGAATATTCCACTCATCTATCCTCCCACAAATTGACTATGTCTACTGCATGATTGTCATGTGAAATATTTATAAAATCAGAGACTTGCTTCTTATATGTTGGAGTATTAATCAACTCGGTCAAAGGATTTGGTACTTTGATATTTTCCAAATCCTTTACCAAGTTAAAGGAATGGATCTGTTTTATTGTTTTCTCCTGTTCTTCTTCATTAAGTTTTATTTTTGAAACCTCATGAGAATTTTCAACAGGTTTTTTAATAGTATTATTCAATGCTCCTATATTAATTAATTTTTCTTTAGAACTTTCTCCTCGCTGAAATTTAACTTATGGAGCCGATTTGACCTATTGTTTTCCTTTGTTGAGCTATTTTTTGGGTTGTTGTGGAGTCACCTTTGTTATGTGGTAATTTGTCACACTGTTCACTTCTCATCCCTGATCTTGAAGTGCACCATGATGAATACTATGCAATATATCCACCTGAGAAAAATACATCAAGATATACTTTAAAGACTAAAATAAAGTTTCCTTGAATAATTCCTGAAGAAACTTAGCTCAAACCCTAAATTTATGGGTCAAATCTTTTCTCCAATTATCTTCTCGTGTTGATGGTAGGCTACCCATTCTAGCTTAGCGCTATTAGCACTCTTCTGACTGGAAAACCCGCAATGAATCGTTTCTGGTAGTGTTTCCTCAAATGAAGGAGAAGCTTCGACCTCTATAAGTTTTCAGGACGACGACCTAGATCTTGTTTGGTGGAGATAAGGTCAATATCTCTCATTCGGAGCTCTTGATCTTATGAATAGGGGATTATCCCTTGAAAAGTGGACCTTGATCGTTTCATGGACTCCTAAATCCCTCTCCCTCATTATAAATTTATCCCCATCCCTCCACTACTAGTTGATCATTGTTGGGCTGGTCTGATCATTCATCCTCTCTATCCCTATGTGCTATCAATGCCTAATAAGCTACTCGGGAGAATTATATCTTAAGACCCTCAGTTTAGACTCATATTACACCAAAGGGAGGCCTCCAACATCAAGGTCATGGTTGTAAGATCCTCTTTTACATTATTAATAAATACATTTGGTGTTTTACTTTCTATATTTGTTTGAATATTCATACGAATAGCCTTCTTCTCCTTTATTTGTTAGGTAATTAATATTTGATGTATGATTTTTATTGGATCACGTTTTTTGTTGTCTCTTGTTCACCCACAAATATTCAAATGCCACTAGGAGTGAGGATCGAGCCTGAAGGATCACAGATCAAGGCCTTCACCAAAGAGTTGAGCATAACATCAGGAAGAGGTAGGATGTTTTCCTATTCTCATCTTGTTTTGAATGTTAGTTTAAGAAGGTGTTCATTAGATAGTCTCTTGAGTTGATAGAACCACTCTAAGGCTAGAGAGATCACCTATGTCCACAAAGGGTATTGTCTTCAAAACAAAATTGTTGACACCACTAGGGTGCTTTAGCATTTTTTCCTTCCCTTTTCAATCTTGTTTTTTGATCAGTTTGACTGATCTTTGAGATCTAAGTCTATTTAGGTCTATGTAGGTCTACATATGATTTGATCATTCTTTAGGGTGTCAAGTTTGTTTGAGTGTGGAAATTATTTTTTATTTTTCCTTGCATTTCTGGCTCAACTCTTTTTCTACTCTTACAATAGCGCTTTCATCATTGTTTTTTCGTAAAGCAGGCACGTTGATCTACCTTTCAGCACTGCTCTGTCTTCCACATATGTGTTGATCCCAGGATAGAAAAGTATAGGGTTTCCATTTTTCTTTATAATTTGTCTTGGCCTGTAAAGTGTCTTGTGAGTCTGATGACCTCATTTTCAGTGTTTTTTTTTTTAATTTATTTGAGCGATTGGTTGTTTCTCTTTGATTTTCTTGTGTTCAAAGTGAAGTTAAATGTCTTCTAGGTATTCTAGGTCAATTATATTTCGATTGTCACTTGTGTCGGTCATTAAAGAGTTGATTGGATTTTTCTTAGAGTTCTAATCCAATTAGTTCAAACACCATTGCACATTGATTTTTCCTTGTCTTGAAGTTGTTCTAATTTGCACTCGTCATCACTGCATTTAGAAATCACCTTCAATTAAGTTTCAAACATCAGATTATGATTGTTTGATTTGCGAGTTTGAAAGGGTGTATTTTCTCTATTTTCCAAATTCAAACGAGTAAATTGAAAGTGATTTTCCTTTCAAAACTGTTTATTTGGTTTGTTTTTCATCATTTTGAAAATAAAGTGAAAGTGATTTTCATTCGAGTATTTTTGAAGCGATCTCATTTTCCATTGGATAGGAAGAAAAGTGAAAAGAGTTATTTTGAATTTCTTTGTTGCTTTGGTTAGTTTTACTTTAGTTCACTAATTGCATTTTCATTTTGATCTTTCAAAGTAAAATAAAAACAAAAAAATATGTTTAATAGGTCTTAGTGGAAAGATAACTGATTTCATTTTTTATTAACTTTGCATTTTGGAGATAGTGAAAGTGAATTCAATTTTAAAAAGCTGAATTTTAGTAATATTAAACTAGTTGGGGGAAATCATTGATTATTGCATTTCTTACATTTCACACTCTTGCTTGCATTTATTCCCTCACTAGTTTAGAAGTTCATCGAAAGGAAATGGATTCTTTTTGCATTTATTTGCATTATCAGATACAAGTGACATTGCCTTTGAGTCAAAACTGAAACATAATCAAGATAAACCTTAAATTCATTAAACAAACCTTAAGGAGTAGCTAAAATTAACACAAACATTTAGAGGCCTAGGCTAGAGACATGTTACGACATCATTAAGCGTGGAAACTATTAGTATGAATCTGAAAGGAATTTTCCCTCCAAATTCACTCATTTGGATGTGGAGTTGTGGTGAATGTAGAGAGGAGAGAAGGCCCTAAATCTTGCAGCGATCGTAGTGGACAAACCCACCGTTGGAATCGAGATCCGTTAGTTGCAGGTAAGAGGCCTAACCCTACTCTTTCATTTCAGTGGATTGAAAGTTCAGTTTAGGTCCCCAGAGCTTAGGAACAAACCCCTCATCCTCTTCACGTCTGGGTTGCACTTTTTGGGGCAAAAACTGTGACTTGGGTAGCAAGTTTTGGGTAGAAAACTGCGACCTGTCCCAGGATTGGGCCTAAAAAGTGCAACCTGACAGGGAGGGGTGTTTCTATGCTGTTTTTTGGATAAGAACTAGGTTTTTGTGTTTGTATATAGTATTTCCTATCTATACACTGACAAATATGATGGTTTTGTGTAGATATGGCAGAATTACGGATCAACTGGAGAGAGAGAGACTTGGGGACATTACGGTCGGAGGTTCGGGAGGATCAGGGTGTCTGCAGTACATTGGCTAGGTATCTCTCTCTGTAGGTATCTGTAGGTCTGCATACGAATTGATCATTGCTTTAGGGTGTCAAGTTTGGTTTGAGTGTGGAAATTATTTTTTATTTTTCCTTGCATTTCTGGCTCAATGCCTTTTTTGCTCTTACAGTAGCGCTTCCATCATTGTTTTCTCGCAAAGCAGGCGTGTTGATCTGCCTTTCATCATTGCTCTGTCTTCCACAGATGTGCTGATACTAGGGATAGAAAAGTATAGGGTTTCGCTTTTTCTTTATAATTTGTCATGGCCTATGAAGTGTCTTTTGAGTCTGATGACCTACTTTTCACTATTTTTTTTTTTAATTTATTTGAGCAATTTGTTGTTTCTCTTTGATTTTCTTGTGTTCAAAGTGAAGTTAAACATATTCTAGGTATTCTAGGCCAATTATCTTTCGTGTGTCACTTGTGTTGGTCATTAAAGAGTTGATCAGATTTGTCTTAGAGTTCTAATCCAATTAGTTCAAACACCATTGCACATTGATTTTGGCTTGTCTTGAAGTTGTTTTCATTTTCACTGGTCATCACTGCATTTAGAAATCACCTTCAATTAAGCGTCAAACATCAGATTACGATTGTTTGATTTGCAAGTTTGATAGGGTGTAATTTATTTACTTTCAAAATTTGAAAGAGTAAATTGAAAGTGATTTTCCTTTCAAAACTTTTTATTTGGTTTTTTTTTGATCGTTTTGAAAATAAAGTGAAAGTGATTTTCATTCAAGTGTTTTTGAAGCGATCTCATTTTCCATTCGACAGGAAGAAAAGTTAAAAGAGTTATTTTGCATTTCTTCGTTGCTTTGGTTAGTTTTACTTTAGTTCACTGATTGCATTTTCATTTTGAGCTTTCGAAGTAAAATAAAAACAAAAAAAATATGTTTAATAGGTCTTAGTGGAAAGATAATTGATTTCATTTTTTAGTAACTTTGCATTTGGGAGATAGTGAAAGTGAATTCAATTTTAAAAGATTAAATTTTAGTAGTATTAAAATAGTTGGGGGAAATCATTGATTATTGCATTTCTTACATTTCACACTCTTGCTTGCATTTATTCCCTCATTAGTTTATAATTTCATCGAAACAAAATGGATTCTTTTTGCATTTATTTGCATTATCAGATATAGGTGATATTTCCTTTGAGTAAAAAATGAAACATAATCAAGATAAACCTTAAATTTATTAAACAAATATTAAGGAGTAGCTAAAATTAATGCAAACATCTAGAGGTCTAGGCTAGAGACATGTTACGGCATCATTAAGCATAACAACTATTAGTATGAATCTTAAAGGAATTTTACCTCCAAATTCACTCATTTTCATGTGGAGTTGTGGTGAATGCAGAGAGGAGAGAAGGCCCTAAATCTTGCGGTGATCGTAGTGGACAAACCCACCGTTGGAATCGAGATCCGTCAGTTGCGGGTAAGAGGCCTAATCCTACTCTTTCATTTCAATGGATTGAAAGTTAAGTTTAGGTCCCCAAAGCTCAGGAACATACCCTTGCTCCTCTTCACGGCCAGGTCACACTTTTTGGGGCAAAAATTGCGACCTGGGTAGCAGGTTTTGGGCAGAAAACTGCGACTTGTCCCAGGATTGGGCCTGAAAAGTGCAACCTATCAGGGAGAGGTGTTTCTATGCTGGTTTCTAGCTGAGAAATGGGTTTTTTTGTTTGGATACATTCTTTCCTATCTATACACTAACAAATATGATGGTTTTGTGTAGATATGGTAGAATTACAGATCAACTGGAGAGAGAGAGACCTGGGCACATTATGGTCAGAGATCCGGGAGGATTAGGGTGTCCGCAGTGCATTGGCTAGGTTTGGGGTTCTAAAGTTTGTGGAGAACCATTTGATGAGAGCTGGGGAACCCTTATTGGCCCAGATTGTCAACTATTGGGACCTGGACCATGAGGTCTTTATAGTGCAGGGGCATCAGATTGAGTTGATGGTCCAGGATATATATTTCCTGACTGGTCTCCCACCACTTGCGATGGTAGGGAATACTCAACTAATGTTACTGTGAGGGTAAAACATCATGGAGTTTGTAGAGCGCCATTGTCGTCCAGGTCTCCATGTCAAAGGGACACAGATACCCATCGTGGATCAAGTTAGAGACTCGTGCTGTGGCCACAACGGTGTTGCAGATCCTGGGCAACCAGGAACTCCACCACATCATTGGAGGGCAGATGATACTTGTGGAGAGTGTGTTGAGTGGGACCTACTATTGGTGGGCCCAGATGATACTGTCGTTGTTGAAACGATAGTTTTCACTATGCAAGTGGCAAGTGAACCATGACTGTGTAAATGGTACGGTTTTGTGTTCGCTCTTCTTTGAGAAGATCCCGACACTTCGACCTCACATACAACTCCATGATGGGGGCCTGAGAGAGCCCAAGATGCGCCAGTGGGGGTGACTACTGTGCAGAGGAGGAGTTGGGGCACTAGGACGAGTGTTTCAACCCAAGTTTTTTGCGCATTGGGATCAGATGCCATTATACATAGACGATTATCCCTATAGTGGGATGAGTTATTGTGGGGACCCGGACTTGCCACTACCGCTTGGTCAAGTATGGGGGCCTGATGGTAAGTGAAAAATTGCCAATATTTTTATGTGCATTGTAAAGTTTCAGAATATTGTATATGGTACCAATTCTTCTACTTTTGGTATGCAGATACAGCACTGGTAAAACCGGCCGGGTATATGAGACGACTTGTAGTATCAAGAGCTGTAGGACCTAGTGGATCGAGGGCGTCACAAAATGAGGATGTAGCAGCCCTCTTGGAGGACATCCATCGTAGATGTGAGAGGCTTCGGACCAGTGTTTTAGAACGCAACTAGAAAGACTTAGAGGACCAGTACATAGAACCATGTATTGGTCAACCCTCGGAGTGGCGAGGGGTCATGCAGTGCATGGTGATGGCGGACAGGGGATGCATGATCTACACACTGCAAGAGTAGAGCCATTAGCTCAGGATCCTCTAGATAGTGATTAGTGTGTAGGGGCAGGTGGTGCCCCCAGTTTTTTAGTTCTTGTAACATGCTATGGGCATGTCATATGTATCAGATTTGATGGACTCTAAAACATTTTATATGACACATATTATGGATATGCATCGTTTTGATGGTTTTATGTTATTGTCTTGTGTTAAATTTGTGTGCTAAATTCCAATCTAAAATATGGTTTTCAATGCTATCTACATAGTGATTTTGTGCTCTAGGTACATCACTGAATGTAATGATTTCAAATTCACGCATCAAGAGCTTCACTTGTAAATATCTTCTAAAAATGATAGGATTTTGCACATGATAGACACCATTCAATTGCATGACAAGAAGCAGGGAATCTAAATGAACATGAAGGTGGAGGATGCAATGTGAAAGGGCATCGGCTAATAAACCTCACACTACATCATATTCGACCTGATTATTGGTAGCAGTACCCATGCATACACAGTTTGAGAGAACAAGTGAATGCAAGGGGGTAAAAATGGCCCAACCTACCGTGGCTAGATTCCAGGAGTAGCAACTTGCACCATAAGAAAAACCAATATAAGGTGTGGATGAGAGTTCCATCTAAAAAGTGCCACAAGATAACAAATGGGAGGATGATGAACAATGCTGGAAACATGAGCGCATAGTAGAGATAAAACGATCACTACGAGAGGGAGCGATCTAGTTAGGAGGTCTACTTCTCACACACCGACGATGAGGTGGAGTGTGGGAACTACCGAAGGTGTAGCTTTGTGCTCAAGCCACGAAAGTCACCATATAAATGGATGGTGTCATCCCACTTATGCATGGGAAAGATGAAGTCATGGGTGGGCAAGGCTTCCATGATGTCATCATCACAATAGAAGATAGAGTGACTGGAGGAAGGGAGACCACATGACACGGAAAAGCTACCTGACTCATCATCATGAGAAGGAAGGTTCACATGCACATTATCACCGGGGATGACGGAAGAACAAGCAGATAAGGGATCTACCGATGTTGAGCCCAGGGTGATCGCTAAAGGGAGGTTGAGCAAAAGAATAGCAGAAGATTCAGAGGGAGCTTCCACCGAGGGTCTCATGGATGATGATAGGTAGAGGATGGTGGCCACAGGCTCCATCATCTCGACATCAAGAGGGGTAATGTCAATGGGAGCAGGTAAATCCTCAGTTTGGCTTGCAGCATACTGCACAAGTACAGGAGAGGTGAATTTCTTTTGTTCAACCTCGTACTCCCGAACTACCTCCAAAGAGGTGCGGTAATGCGTAAGGTGGGGAAAATGGTGGGAATAATGGCCATGAAGATCACACAAAGCATAGGGTTGATTTGTGTGAATAGTTTTAGGGTTTTTGGCTATAGTCGAGGAAGAAACAGAGGCTTCAAGGACCATAGACTCAGGGAACGCAACATTAACCATGGGCTTGATACAAGGCAGTTCAGGACAGTTATGGGTGGCATGGCCCACAACATCACACAAAGAACAAGGCTTTGGAGGCGGAGGAGTAGCAGGGTCAGTCGGGGTAACCTTGTGTTTTGATGCCCTCTTTTGAGCTTTGCCCTTCTTACCCAAAGCGGTCTAAATAGAAGGTGGCTCCTGTTGAGGTGGCTGAGGGACTGTAGCAACGGGAGAAGTCATGGGGACAGGTTGAACCGGGGTCAAAGAAAGATAAGGTTTAGGTTGAACAGGTGGGGTAGCAGCTGAAGGATCAAGGTACTAGAATAAAATACCAAGGGTCAGGTTAGGAAGAGAGAGGGTATCCATGACAGGTACCGAATACACTCCATGAGGGGGAGCTAGGAACAGTATCTGACCGGAGGGGTAATGGCCAGGTGAGACAGCTCCAAGACGGTTAAGGCTTGGAGGAACCATTCCAAGAGGGTAGATGGGCTCATGGACACCAACTGTAGGTAAAGGTCCAGGCGAAGGAGGTCAAGAAGGCTGAATCAAAGGGCTAGGAGTAGGCTGCAGAGGGTGATGAGGCTGCTGACTAGCCGAAGCAGGCCGCTTGAGGGTGGCCTGAGATGATTGCATTATGCAAACATTTCATGAGCTGGGATCAGAGAAAGGAGGAGGAAGACTAGGGAATGTACCAAGCAATGAGGAGTCTTTGTAGACTCCGAGCAAGACACTAGTCAAAGGATTGATAGTTTTCTTATTGGCCACTGAAGAGACAATGGACTCAGCGGAGGTACGAGACTTCGATTCGTAATATGTCAAATGGTTAATGGTGACTATATTTCCATTATGAGGGAAGGACATATTGCGATGAACCACAGATGGGACAATAGACATTGCATAGGTGTAGCTATGACCCAATAGAATGTTGTAATTTAAGGGGGTATCTATGAATTCTACATCAACGCAAATAGTCTTGCTCGCAAGAGTAATAGGACAATTGCAGAATAGGCCAATGTGTTGGGAGGCGTGGCCATCCCACGCTCGGAGAGTGATCATGGAAGGAGCCAACTCAGGTGATCCGAGTTGCTTCCAAACCAAAGTAGACATCAGACAGGTGGATCCCCCTCATCAATAATGCATCGGGAAATGTTGGTGTTTTGGATCTTGACTGGGATTTGGAAGGTGACGAAAGAAGGGGGAGGAGGATGTTCTGACCGGTCAACATCAAAGACAATAAATCGATCGTCGGAAGCATCTATAGTTCCCATGGCAGAAAGTAGAGCTTTTCATTGCGAAGGGAACGACTGGAGGAGTTCCAACGTTGAAATGGTAGCAGGAGATTGCGCCAAATCATCTACTATACTATATGAATGGGAAAATTTTCCAGAAGCAGCATTTCGGTGTAGTGGTCCCTTAGGGATCTTGGTATGAATCTCTGCCTTAGGCTGAGGGATCTGCAAGGGACCATTAGGTGTTGAAAGAGGCTTTGTAGGGACCGAAGGAGGTGGCTTGAGGACAGACGTAGTGGGAGGCTTGTTGTACTGACAAGACCGAGTCTGAAGATTGATGTATACGGTTAGAGGTTGGTCAATATTCATCATGAGAATCTGGTAATTGGAGGTACCATATGGAAGAGGTTGAGTGGCCACTTGTCCTTTAGGTGGTTAGGTAGCCACAAATCCTTACTGAGGGAAAGGATTAGTAAACACAACCGGCTGACTAGGCGCAACACTGGGAGGGACCGAAGGGGAGGCTTGTTGTCCTTGGAATGTTGCTTGAGACTCCCACATCTACTTCATCTATGGTAAAAGAGGACAATCATGTGTGTAATGACCATAAACACCACAACAAGAACAAGGCTTGTTCATGCGAACATCAAGGAAAATTTTAAGAAACCCCCCAAATTTATATGTCTAATAAATGGGCGAATCCCCAATGTATTTAAAAAAAATTATAGGCTATTTTTTCATTAATATAATATACATATATAATTTTTTTGCGAATATTTCACTAAATATAAAATTTTCTTAAATATTGGCGAATTTTTCACTAGGTTATAAAGTATTGAAAATTATTGA
The DNA here is from genome assembly GCA_034641835.2 of Pinus albicaulis. Lineage (NCBI taxonomy): Eukaryota > Viridiplantae > Streptophyta > Pinopsida > Pinales > Pinaceae > Pinus > Pinus albicaulis. The sequence continues at coordinate 56,651,613 of CM076578.1, forward strand.
TTAATCTTCTAAAAAATTAGAAAACATTGTAAAATATTAGTGATTCGTTACCAATGTATAGAAACATATGTAATAATAAGAAATATATTTATTTAAAAACTACGATATACAATTTTCCATGTAATGTTGCTCTTGTTTCTTATTATACACTATTGAAAATCCTTTTTCATGTTTTTATTATGTTTTACCACAAACGTCTTATCACATCCCAAGGGAAAATTAATTGGTAAGGCACCCCCAGAGGCATGTGATGTTGAACCAAATAAATTATTTTTCTCAAACTTGGTCTTTACACATCTAGATAACCCTGCCATATTCTATGTAATTCATATTCTATAGGCTTCACATGAAAATAAGGTCTATGAATAGCTATATCAAAATTATGAATATTTACATAAAATTCTTTTGTTTTCTTAAACATCACTTTTCGAGAAGGTAGATACTTCTCTAATTCCTCAAGTTCAAATCAACCATCAGCTTTAAAATATTGTGTTTCATCATAATATGTAGGTTTTTCACCTACTTTTGGATCATAACTATTGTAGTCGTTGTTGCAATTTATTCTACAGTTAACAACTCTAATAATGTTGAATTGGTAAAAAATTATTTGAAATCACACAAAATAAAAAATGAGAATGAATGGAAGATGATTATGCATTAAAACTTAATTTCCTACACGATGAAAAAAAAGGTAATAACACAAACTCATTAAAAATATACAATGTGTGAGTTAAAAAAATCTAACACAAACATAAAAAATAGTCTATGCATGTTCATTACTTGGAATAATATGTCACAAAACAATGATCATCAAGGGGATTTTCATTTCAAGAATAGTACTACACTAAACAATCTATCGTACTGAACTAATTACATGTGATGTTTTTTTGTATTGATATCAAAGTATAATTGCATTAGATGAATGTCCTTCTCATGATAATATGACGTCTATGATGAACACATAGGATCCTAGTGCATACACCATTTTTTTCTTCACTTAACTAAGCAGAGCTCATTTTCCTCTCTTAACAAACAATAAGTATTTTTAAAGAAAATATAAATTAAAATAGTACATTCTAAAAGGTGAATATTATTTTGTGACGCCACAACGTGAGAGGAATTAAAAATAAAAATAAAATAAAACATATACTTCGATAATCAAATATATAAAGAAAGTAATAATAATTATGGAAAACATATTGAATTCCTAGATAATAAGTGAAGTCATATATCAATCCTAATACCATATCAGTCTCAAATGAACATGACAAAAAACAAACAAAATATATTTTTACTCAACAGAGGTCTTTAACTTTAACCGAACCCCTTAAATCAATAAAATAAGATGAAACAAATCATGCCTTAATAAAAGGATTAATTAAACATCTAATAAAAACTAGAAGAATTTAAGAGATCATAGTTTTTAACCAAAATAAATCCAAAATTTTCAAACTTGGAAAAATGATCGAAATGCAACAAACAAACAAACCATTAAGAGTGACCAAGATATGAGAGCTACAAAACAAAAAACTCATCTAATTGAAATGAACCCATTCTTGCTTAGTAAAGGCCTTGTTAAAGTACTTATTTATCTTTTAATACAAGGACACTACCTATGTCAAAATATAGATCCTCACCTCATAAAAGTATTGCTTCATTTTCTATCACATGCAAGAAAGGGGTTAAGTAATACTTAATTATCAAGACATCCATATGTTTATCAAGTTTGTTCCTCAAATTTGACTTCAAATATGATAGTGCACTAAACATCCTCTCATCCTCTACTGATCACAAAATCATGGTTTGACACAAATATTCTAATTTGAAATATTATGATATGTTTTCTTGTAAGTATTAGTTAGCATCTAAAATATTCCATAATCTTGTTATCGCACCATATTCTAGAGGATTCTCCAAAACATGAAATTGTTTCCACATTGTTTTATCAAAAAGCATGGCTTGTTGAAACAATTTTGATGAATCCAAAAAACCTTGAATTTTAAAAATAATAGTTTAATATTTTAATCCATATTTTGATATTTTTTTGAAACCTTCAATTAGTTTATAAATATTTTTCTTCATTGGCTTCTTAATCATTTATGCCTCAAATTTATCCTAAGGTATATTTTATTCTTTATATTATTTAAAGATCTTTTCCATTCCTTGGAACCCATTTTCTTATTTCATGGTTAACTCCTTTCTGTTACCTTTATATTCTCGTTTCATTACTAAACCTATCCTATATTTTTTTTCTTTTTTTCCTTGATGATGGTGGAGTGTCCAATCGAAACATTGAACATTTCAAATATTGACACATAGTTTATTCCCAAAAAAAATATTTACGATGGATGAAAATGTTGATGATGAAGTAGCCTATGATATAAAACCTTTTGAAAAGGATAATTATGATAGGATTATTGTGAAGAGGTTGATTAAGGGATCATCTGAGTTTCCATGGGACATCAAATGATGAATTAACATTAGGAATGGTGAAGGAAACTATCCAAATATGAAAATTAATCATGCCAATATACATGACTTGTAATGATTTGAGTAAGAATTCCTTTATGCATATTTTATATATTCATTTATTTTTTTATGATTGAATTCATGTATGATAATGATACCTAGGTTGGATATGATGAATGAAGCATCTTTTGGTATGACAAGATTTTTATAATCCTTTTGATTCAACCACAAATTGTTATCTCATGATTGATTCACTTATAATGAGTAATGGGTAACAAAATCATGTTATGAATTTCTATAACACATGATAGTGAATTCCAATAGAGCTAATGTGTGAGACCATATTGTTGATGGATATGGAAGGATATAGTACTACATAAATTTCCACTTGTCTCGCTGCTTATATTTCCATTGTAGACTACAACCTTCTGGAAAATAGTGAGGAGCACCTATAAAGAAGAGGATTCCTAAGGTAATATATAGTACATAAAGGAATTTCCTTGTAGTATGTTTGAGGTACATATGGGGGCTGACTAGATGATATGTTGAGGTATTGGTTAGACCTTCCAATAGATGATGGTAGAATACATGATATAGAAATGTATGATTTTGAAATCAAGCGACAGGGATGGATTGAGTAGATGTGATCATGAGTATTGACACATCGGTTTATTGGAATAAATATTTATTTTCATATTGTAATGGTAGGTATGCTAAGTAACACATGTACACTGAAACATAGTTCAATTTAATTGAGTATGATTAACAACTAAAAATGATTGAATTATTAGTTTGTTAATATTATTCTGAGAACACCTCATGGATTGTAGTATATATTGAAAAAGGATTATAAGCATAGATAATCACTTTTATTAGGTTGATTAAAAAAATTAGGTTGTAGGTGGATAGTATCAAATATGAAAATGAGTGTAATTCTGTAAGAAATATTAGGTACTACGCTAAGAGCCAAACACCATGAGAAGGAATCCCATACTTATGAAATTTATGAATTGGACTTGGAATTTATAAGTTGTATTATTATGAATATATATATATTGTAACTGTATGTGTGTGATACATGGTAGATGATGCCTATTGAATATGGAAAGCCTTGAAGGAAGGTCCTTGTTATGATTGAGAATATAGAGGAAAAATAAAATAAAATTCTTATTACATTATCTCATATATAAATAGATGTATATTGATAATAATTTTTTTGGATTAAATATAAATATAAATATAAATAAATTACACTTTTATTTTATTTTTTATAATTATAAATAAGTGGATATTGTGAATCTCACTCAATGTAATTATTAAATTATATTATCAAAATTACAATAAAATAATTTACTCTAATATCAATTTTAAAATGAAAAAACCTAATATCAATTTTAAAATAAGAAAAAAATGTTTTAAAACATTGCATTGTTATACAATTTTCTAGAAAAAAATTAAAAAAATACAATAATTATCAATTTTAAAATAAGGAAAAAAATGTTTTAAAACATTTCATTGGTTATACAAGTTACTAGAAAAAAAAAAAAAATTAATTGAAAGGGAAGTACATTGATACATGATTTTCTTACCACATACCCTATTAATTAAATAATTTATCATGAGTCCAATTTCAGAGTCTTAATGTTGCCCCAAAAAAGAAATTTAAAATAGTCCACTTCCCGCTCATATAGCTATTGAAACTTCTTATATATTGACGATATGATATAAGTCAATAGCAAGTTAATGTTGGTTGATTTTGGGTTTTTATTATCATTCAATAAGGAAATATCAAGAAGTATGGCACCTCGTTCCTTCCCTCCACCCATAGATGTCAAATCTCGAAGTTCGTCACAAAAAAATTGGTCAGGCTTTCTTAATACTGGATCTCCACATATTAGAAGTTCGGAGTGAAGAAATGAAGCAAATGTATTTCCTCACTGGAGACCAACCCAAAAGAATAAGAAGCTTCTGGAAGAATCCAATCCAAAAGCATAAGAAGCTCCTGGAAGAATCCAACCCAAAAGCATAAGAAGCTTAAGAATTACGCACAATATGCGTCTGTACTAACCCTACTCTAGATGAAGTCACAGATATTGTTATTTTACTCAAACCCTACAGAGATGTGGAAGAAAAGAGTGTTTTTTATTGATTTAAAAACACTCACTGCAGCAAGAGATGAAAAGAACAAAAAATTTCCATGCAGGAGTCTTCTCAAATATATGAGAGGGAAATCACGGAGCTCTCTTTGGGGCCACCTTGAACCCCTTCAACCCCTTGTAAAATCTACATTGTTTGTTTATGTTTTTCAATAATTTAACTATTTTCCTAACAAATTCTTATTTTGTGGCATCGTCTGTGTTTAGCCCCAACCTGCAACATTACTTGTGAGACTTCGACGAATATAGATAGATTTTTATCTCAAATAAGTATATTATTGATTCTCAATTTCTATGATTTGGATAGTAATAGGGAAATATTTTGTCAAATTCATAAGAGAGTGATCCAAGTTGTTTTCAAAGGGATTTGGGCATAACTCATTTCAGGTTTCAAAATGTTCTCGAAATTTTGATGGATATGCACAAAGTTAAACAGTTAACAATTAACTTTGTTCATATCTATCGGATTACCAAACTATTGAGAAAAGTACAATTAAAATGAAAATCCAAGTCAAATAATTGGCCAGGATAGTTCTTCTTTATTAGATTTCAAACCTATTGAAGAAATGCAATGAGCCTTCAGTGTTAAATGTTAAATCAAATATTTTGTTTTGTTACATACTTTTCCTCTTTAGCTGTCAGATATTACATTTACATCAAAATTCCTTCACTTTTATTATTGATTTCAAACATATATGCACATAAATTTTCCCCATTTAGCAACCAATTTTCAAAATTTTCAAATACATTGTTCATATTCTAGTTTTCAAAGTTCTCAAATACGTTGTTCAAATTCTAATTTAAGTTACATTTTATTTGATGAGAAGGGACTAGTAATTTCAACAGAATATGAAAGGAGGGGAGAATTGCTTGAATTGTTCCCTCTTCACCTATTTGGGAACCTAAGGCCACCAACGCTAAAAAGAAAGAGAGGTCATGGATAACTCTCTCTTTGTACTATAGATATTCAGATACAAGGAAGGTGGTGAAGACTCAGATAATTAAAGCTATCTCATTTTTTCCTTATTTAGTGAATCTTTAGTATGTGGCTATTCAGATATTATGTATTATCATAGATCTCTTGTGTAACTGGACAAATTCGTTACTAAATTTATGCCTATGTTTGATTTTGTAATAACTTAGATCTCTTGTGTAACTAGACAACTTCGTTACTGAGTTTATGCCTACGTTTGATCGTGCAATAACTGGGAAGTTTTGTATGTAATCTTGAAGCGTTTGTTGAGTAATTATTTTAATTTTAAGAATGTGTCCTTATGAATGATAAGACTATCGTTGGATTTGGAAGAATATTCCTTAAAAAGTCATGCTTGTTAACGTAATAACCTCTAAAATTATTAGTAACAGACTTTAAGATGGTATTGGATGTTTTCTTATTGGAAGGACAATGTGGCATTCCCTCCCATGTTGGGTATCAAATTAGGTAGAAGTGGTGAAAACCTCAAATAGGGTTACTCTTTTGAAACTCAGTGTTCTTTTGTGATTGTATTATTTTGTTTTTTTTTTAATATTAAGGTTATGTGTTAAAAGTATTATATATTTTCCTTACAAATTTTAGTGGAATTGGTTAAAATATTTTATTTTATTTTTGAAAATTTTTCATATGACTTTATGTGTGGGATTGAGGTTATATTTAATTTGAATTAAAAGTAACCCGTGTGTTAATTTTGAGCCCATAAATTTTTTTGTTTGTTTTTTTATTATTTATGATAAAATCAGGTTTTAGTTTTTGAGTAATTTTTTTGGAATTGTAGAAACTAGCTTTGTATGTATTTAAAGATACATTTCAAGAAATGAAAAATATCTAGAATTGTATTTCATAATTTTCATAAAAAAAATACATATGTAGAATCATCATTTCCTTACTTTATAAGGAAATGTTTTCATAATTTTCATAAAAAAAATAAAAATATAAAATAATTAGAGATTATTTACTTCTCAAGAAAATGTTTTCATACTTAATTAAATTAAACTAAGAATAAAGTAAAAAAATTTAATAACACCACCTAGACTTATTCAAATTGTGAAGGTTTTAGATTGTGAAGGTTTGGAATCATGGCCTCAAGGGTTGAACTTGATGGGTCCTCCACCCATAATAGAACTTTTTATGATGATCTCGTTTTTAAACAACCCTTCATTTTTAAACAACCCTTCGTATCACTTTTAGAATTTTTTACGAGTTCCATTTAAGGTAAAGTAAAATAAAATACAATGTAGACTCCGCAAAATATTGAACCCAATGTAGTTAAACTTTGAAGAGATTAGGGCGAAATTAACGTGCCATTGCTAAAAATAAATTTCCAAAGTTTTATTTTTAATTAGATTTAATTTTTAGAAAATATAAAATTTTAGTTTAAATTTCAATAAGATTTTGCTAAAATGATGTTGAACGTGTTGATATTATATATTTTCAATAAAGGTATTAAAATGAAAGTAAAGGTCACTTGAAATTCCTAAAGTTAAGATGAATCCTTTCCCAGAGAAGAGTTTGCGACTCATGAGGCTCAGTTAAAGGAGGAGTATTGTCTTGCAGGAATTCCATGGAGGAAGGAGAATATTCCATGAAATCGAACATTCTGAGAAAATTACAAGAATATTTTGTTAAAAAAATGTCTACCCTCGAGATATCATAATTTTCCACACATTATAGTGTTGGAAAAATAGTCCAAGTGATTTTTAATTTGAAGCATTGATACAGAAAAATACTAAAATATTCTCACTAACCTATAACTCACTTAGATAAAGAAAAAAATATTTATATAAACATCATCTTCAAATTCACACAATCCATAATGTCAATTTCCCTATTATCTTTAAATCTCTATCTTAATGGGGAAATAAATTATTTACCCCTCCTAACAATATTTTAAAATAAAATGTATAACTTAAAAAACATACCCACTTCTAAAGCCTCATCTAGGAATGTATATCATAAAAAACATACCCACTTTTGAAGCATCATCTAGGCTTACAAAATTGACTAGTGTAAATCCATTTTAACTTTGGATCCCCCAAACCTCTAAAGGGTTCAAATATTTTTTCACTCAGTCAAAATAGGTTTGCGTCACAAGCTATTTGATATCTCTCTTGGCTTGGTAGACTCCTAAGTTAAGATGGATCTAGGTTGGTTTAATTTTACCCTTTAAATATGTTATGTTCCACATGAATACCATGGGTAAATACCATGAAACTATTTTTATTTTAATGTTTATTTTTTTATTTTTATTTTTCGGAGAGGGATCAAATATCTTAAGATGCAAACCTCTTTAGAGTGAAAGGAGATTTGATCCAGTAGATTTAGAGATAATATGTATATAGGTTTTTTTAATTCCCCCTCTCCCTTAAAATAATGTAGGCTAACCTCTAGACCTAATTCTTTTATAAAATAAATTTGGGGCGATTTGAAATATAAATTTAATTTTTTTACCCACTCCCTTAAAATAAGGTGGGCTAACCTCTAGATGTAATTTTTTTATTAAATAAATTTGGGGTGATTTGAAATAATGAAATAATATACTATAATAAAAAAAATTCACCCAATGGAAATTTAAAACCCTTTAATTTTTCCCATGGGCGAAATTCGCCCCTAAAATTTTCTATAGCAAACATGCCTGTCTTACTTGGGCTGAGTGCCCTGTTGCTGGTTAGTAGTGTTAGGAGAGTTTTTTTGTAGATTAGGTCCAGTATTATCAAGAGTATATTGATTTTGAGTGCCTTTCCTCTTCTTCCTTGAGGGAGGAGGATTAGTCGCACCCTTCTGTGCATACACCTGCCCCTGACGGAGCGGTGGTTGTTGTTGTGGGGGTTGAGAAGGAAAGGGAGGAGGAGGTGCTAATGCTAGAGGAGATGGATCACCAGGCTATGGATACGGATAATAAGGAGGTTGGGTAACAGTATGGTAAGCAGAAGGTTGGGAAAAGGGAGGAGGGATGTCGTACCCTGGATACACGCTACTAGGAGGGGGAAAAGTGCAGGAGGTACTGGCCCCCTACTGAGGAAAACCATAGCCCATGGGAGGATGAGAGTATGAATGAGAGAGAGCTCCAACGATACTGTCAGTGGCATGAGATGCACCTAGTGCATTGGCACCACCGGGTCTTGGAAGATCAGGTAGAGCGGTATAAACATAACCTGACTGAGCATAGATTAGGTCATATTTTAACACAATTTGGAGAGCAACTTCTTGGTTTGAGGGAAATGCGATGCAACATCTTTGCCGATAGGGGGAAAGAGAGATCTAAGGAACCAGTCCATGTAGAAACGGTCTTCAAAGATAGGGGCTCGACATAGGCTCTTTCTTCTCCACCATTCCTGGACATGATCAAATAGGCGGGTCGTAGAAAATTGATGGAAAGAAGTAAAAAGTTTGGTACTAGTGTCGTAACGAAGGGGAAGCTGGAAATAAGACAGAAAATCCCAAGCAAGAGTCATAAAGGTGGTATGAGAGGATGAGGTCTGATCAACATACCACTTAGAAGCTTCGCCTGTAAGCGTACGTTGAAACAACTGAAGATGGATAGAGCCATCGGTAATGGAGTTAGACAAACACCACATGTGGAAAGATCTAACATGATTTGTAGGATCGTCTCTAGCAAGGACTTCAAACTTGGGGATGTCCGAAGGGATCTTGGTTGCAGGCCAACTAGCGTCATGGTGTATAGGGTCATTGATCAAATAGTTAAAATTGGGAAGACTGAAGCTTGCCATATAGGGGAGCATGGGAGCAGCTGGAGTGTTTCTTGTTGCATTCCCACTAGTAGTATTCCCAGCATTAGGGCCAAGGCTACCGCCGGCGTTAGGTCCTGAACCAGACATGGTGAAGGTGATAGAAGGAGAACCAGGGGAAGAACCAGAAGGAGAACCCAATGAACCAGAAGAGGAGTCAGAGTGCTGATTAGGTGGAGGACTAACTTGAATCCTACGTGGAGGAGTAAGTCTTCCTACCGGAAACTGAGGATGAAGGCCAAGAAGTCTCTAGGGTAAATGCCTTTGTGGCGCAATGATGATGACACAAACACGGTACAAATGGAAGAGAGACCAAAAAGGGCAGAAATTTTTGGGAACAACTGATTACAATGTCGAAACAAGGGTAGAGAGGTGCAAGATTAATTGATTTCAGTTTTAAAGTATTTTCTTGGAGGTGTTAACCAAGCTCTTTTTCGCTTAGGGTGCGTGTGAAAAGTGTGTAAATTTTAATTTCTAAACCCAAACATTTGTAGAGAAAAAGAAAAAGTGTGTTGTGTAACTGTAAATAAACCTGCAGATAACAGTATATGGAACTGAAATAACAGAAAATAAACAGTTAATAATGCAATAATCTAAACCCAATAAGGCAAGCCTCTCAACAAGTCTGTAGGTGGGCAAAAAACTAGTCAAAACACAACAAAATAGCCAATAGATCTAAGTTTGGGAGGGACAGGGATCTAAAGGTGAAATCTACTAGAAAGTGGTGTAGAAAAACAACAAAAAATTAGAGGAAAATTTGCTATAAATGACGTGGCGAAAGGCTATCTCCTGGAGGGAATCAGAGTGGACCCTAGAGGAAAACTCAAAAAAAAATAAATGAGGTGGTTTGGATGGATAAATAGCCAATTTGAAGTGGATCTGAAGGTGAGGTATCAGATCTGAAAAATGGCTGAACACTCATAAAATTTCAAAAAAACCGCAACAGCTAAAACTCTTCCATAAAGTGTGGAGGGTATTGAGGCCCTAGGGGTCTAGGTTCCCACTTAGTTGAGTAAAAAAGAATAAGTAAAAGTCAAAAATAGGCAGAGATGGAGGTCAGATAACCCTGAACAGAGGTCCAGACAAACCTAGAAAACTTTTAGAAAAAGTCCCGCAAAAAGTCTAGGTCGCAATTTCTGACCTGTTTTCTGCAGAGGTCATATTTTTTGGGCTAAAAAGTGCGTCCTGAAGCTCCATGTTGCAGGTTTAGGGCCAAAAAGTGTGACCTGCACTTCCAGCACTCTCAGCATCAAATTTCAGCAAAAAGTTTCGTCTCAGTTGTGACTGATGTCCGTCACTTGCACAATAGGTCCAAAAACACATGGAAGTTAGAATTTTTAATGTTTTAGGGTTTTGTAGGCTAAAAAAAACATCAAGAAAAGAAAAACAACAGGCTAAAGAGAAATCCTAGGGTTTGAAGGAACTAGATATGCATGGATCAGAAAAATGATAGCGGTCGTAATCGTAAACTCGTGTGGAGTCGCCATTTGTCAGTATGAATCTTAATTGCAAGTGTACGAAAAAAGACCACTTTAGCTGTGCATAAAAAGTAGCCCTAACAAAAAAGATGGCTACCAATATCTTCATATCTACATTTAGTTGATCAAGATCAATGCTGCAAAAATCTAGATCTATGCATCAAAAGACATTAAGCAGTAAATAAAATGAGATTTACTCCATGCATCCAATAGACAAGAAAAAAATATGTTGAATGAATTTTATATTAAGGGCACCTAGGAGGAAAAAATAGAAGGATGTTACCAGTTCTCCTCAATGGGATGGGTTCTTGTAAGTCCTCAGTACTTCAGATCTAAAATTCCTCTCTCTTGATGGTGTAGAAAACCCAGACAAAAAAGGAACTGAAAGGGAGCTCACAAGAAAAAGGATAGAAAAATATGACAATGATGGTGGATCAAAGTCAGACCAAAAGTATAGATCCAAAGTGATCTTAGGCAAAAAAGGTGATGAATGAATGGAAAAACCCTTCAATTTATAACAAAATATTGAGTTAGTCTAGATATTGGTGCATAATTAAAATATTATTAACCAAATCAAGATCCAAATTTTATGTAATATTTGATTGTTTTTGTTGGAGGGAAAAGGAATTTGACTTGGGTCAAATCCCTTTATTAGTAAATAATAAATGATTTATTTATCATTTTAAGGATGTGTTTGAGTAATAATTAAATAAATAATGAATTATTTGACTATTTATAAGTGATTTAGTCGAATTTAACAAGGAATATTATTTAAATAAGGTTTAAATAATTATTCCTAGAAAATAATAAGATAAATAATAATTTATCTAATTAATTTTCTTGTTTCGGGTTAAACATGACTAGGATTATTAATTAAATTATTGTTTAACTAATTGTTCCTTGAGGAAAATAAAAAAAATGTGGATTTATTTAATATTTCCTCATGGGGTTTCCTGTTTAGACCATAAACAACTTAATAAAGGTGTTTTACTAAGTTATTTTTCATAGTGAAAGCAATTTTACTTAGGGTAAAATTGGTCTTACATGGTGTACTTAGGTCCATCTAATAGTAACAAGTTAGATGACAAAAAAATGGTGTAACAACAACTGTCACTAATAGTTTGTGCTACATTCCAAAGGTGAAACTACGTCCCACATATGGAAGCATACAGGATTATGCTCCACATATGAAAAGTATAAGGGGACACTCTCATCATACGGTTACACGTTATATAGGGCTACTATGGACTATACTCCCACATACCATCGAGTATTTATGGGGAGACACCACTAGGTTGCAAGCCTGCCATAGGTAACCATGTCAGCTGCCTTGCAGACGTAATACACCGAACACATCATTTTGGTAGATTGATTGTAGTATGTTAAGTCCTTGGTAATTTCTTCTATCATTTATCACTAAGGTGTATATTGTAGTTCACGAATACCTGGTAATAATTTATGCCTAGTTTCAACTTTTTTATTTATTTTTGTATTTAATTTATAAAATTAACTACCCACGATAACATCCTATCTGTGCAGTTCTCTGACATCATCTTTCCTGGTTAATTATAAATCTTGATTGCTCGGAAAATTGATTCACCCTTTTCCTTGGTTGATTTTTCCTAAAAAATCGATCATGGTTGAATCCTTGAATTCAACTCATTCCTCTTCTGAAGGAACTTAAGAGCCTCCTCCTAAGATTCCTCAATTTCCTATTGGACCCCTTGAAGTTGAAGGGTGCTGAAATTGGAATTGTCATAAGTGTCCAACCTATCTCATCTCTACCACCACTCGATGATTTATTTTCATCATCATTTGAGGATACTGAGACTGAAATTCGTGAATGTTCTTTCCTCTCAATCTGCTCTTTGATCCACTTCTGGTCTCACCTCAATGAGAATATAATACTTTTGAAGATCCTGGTATTCCCTTTTGTGCATCTCCTATAGCATATCCTACTATAGTTCGTCAATTGTTTCCTCCAGAGATGGAATCAAATGTTAATGATGTTCCATTCGTGAGTACTCCAAAAATTACTGCATAGGAAACTACTGCAACTGATGTGCTGGAGGTAGACATCGAATATATGTTCCCTCTTGAAGTCTTTCCCTATGTCACCACTCTTGATGATGTAGGAAGTGGGACGAGTATGCCCTCCAGTCAAGTCACATCTATGATTACGCATGGTTATATTTCTCTTGGTAGTCTCATTTTGGGAGCCTCTACGGCTTCATCTTTGTTTCATAATCCCGCTTGGTAAAGAAAATTTCCTCCATCTTCTGAGCCATTTTTTTCAAATATGGCTGCCACTTTTCAACCTTTTATCCGATCTATATTTACTATAGGAAAAATGACCATTTCATTAGGACAATCTATTCCCTTGGTACTATCTATGATCACTACGGTTCCACCCTTAAGTGGAAGCTCTACAGTTTCATCCATGCCTGGGGGGAAATAAAATCCTCCATACAGACCTCCCCTTTCGAGTGGGGGAAATATAAACTTTGGACTCGTTTCGAGGGTGGGTCAACCTCACGTTAGTCTAGGTGGAACATTGCTTTTGCAACCAACAAGTACTATCATAGGAACCACTTTCGTAGGTGGTAAATCTACTTCAGGTCAACCTGTTTATCAACATCCCCACATTCAGTATTCTTAGGTTCAAAAACCCCACGTCCAATAGCCGAGCATACAATACCCGCATGTTCAACAGTCAAATGCACAACATCAATACGTTCAACAACTGAACGTATCTTATCCATATGTTCAGGAACCAAACATCCCATATTAGTAGGTTTCTTTACCAAATGTCTCACAACAGTATGTCCAAAAAATCCAAAATACAATGGGTGATGTTGCGATGAACCTTCATTTTGGTTGTCAAATTCAAACTGGTCGAAATCCTCCTCTGGGTCAAGCTGACACTTACACTCATTAGCCTGGCACTATATATCAACAAATTCCTTAGGGTGTGTTCCAACAACCCTAGCATGGGCCTCATGTTGGAACCTAACCTCATCATCCTAGTACTCAATACCAGCAAATTTGTAATATTCCTAATTAGCTTTTTGCTAGTTAGAATATTAAATTTTGTATTTTTCAATAAGACAAATGAATAAGAGGGTAGAGGGACCCATAAATCTTTGTAGTAGGAATAAAATAACTTCTAATGTGAATGTGGATTAGTGCATCTAGATAGGGTCAAGATTAATAAATCACTTCTTGGTGTGAATGTGGATCAATGCATATGGATGGGGTCAATTTGGCGAAATCAACAACATTGTCATGGAGGTAGTAGAGACAGTGGAGGACAACATAGTCATAATGGAGGGGAGTCTCCATGAGAGTAGCATCATTATTGAGTGGGGCCAAGGGGGTGAAGGCTCCAAAATCATATAAGGAAGGGTATGGTAGCGATAGAGATCATTCATAATATTTTTTATGTATTATCTTTTATGTCTTTCTGCATGCTTCAGCTGTTTAGCAAAGTCTGTTGTGCTTTTTAGCACAAGGGTTTTTCCGAGTGGAAATCCCACCCACATCCTCAAGGGACTTTGCCCACTCAAGAGAGGTTATTTGAGATGGATTTCATCATCAGGCATCAGGCCAATTTTCTACCACTATCAACAACATAGTCTCCTTCAGGAATTGCGCAATCGAGGAGGGTAGATTCAGTTGAGGGGTAATAACCCTAGTTCTTAAGCTTATCATCTAGTGAGGGGAGAAGCCCTTCATCTCGAAAGTCAGTGAGGAGGAGTAGCAGCTATTTTCTCATCATATCAGCCACTTCCCAGCTGTCTCCCAGCTGTAGCACCTAATTCATCCCTAGGGATGCATTTTTCATCACTGTCATTTTCGGAAACCCTTTATGGGTTATCTTAGAATTGTGCTAGAAAGCCCAGATCTCTGATCCCGACATTTTATGAGAACCCAATTAACAGATATATGCATTCCTAGTTTCCAGTAGTAGCATTTCCAGCAGGATTTCAAAGTCATAGCCTCCTAGCAATTGATGCAGCAGCAACAACAGGATTATGTCTTGATGTTTAGGGTTATTGCAGGATTTTTTTTCCTATCTTGAGTGTCTCTCTCTCAAGAAAATGTACTTCATTTATACTATTGCATATAATAAAATTTCCCAGTTGATATTTTCATGTATTTGATGTGTTGATGTTTATTGCATTTTATAATTTATGTTCTATATTCCTGTTTTTCCTATTTTGGAATATTACAGTGGTATCAGAGCATAATCTTGGCTCAGCCTGTGGGGCACTACAGCTATGACATCTGAAGTAGAAGAACCTATTACAGATTGGGATAAGTGGTATATTAATATAGGTTGCAAGTTTGATTATACAAAGAATGAAGAAGACAAAGGAAAGTCTCCAATATCAGGAGAAATGGATGAGAAATAGTTTCCAAAGCTTCTTCTCCAAAATATGCAGGATATTGCCAAAGAAATCAATGAGACGAGGGTGGAAAGAAAAAGGGAAACCCCAAGAGGGTTAAAACATGGAGAAATTTCCGTCACTTCACATCATTGGTGTGAGCAACCGCTGGTGCAACAAATTTCAAAATGCTCCACCATGCCTACATTCCTAGCAGTGGGAAATGGGGTTAGAGGACCCCAAGAGTAGGAGTATCTTGATGATTACTTTATGGAATGTGAATCTAAATCTCAAATAATCAAATATAATCTGAACATCCAATAGTTCTGCAACAGAAGTGGAGGCTACATGCAAAAAAATGATATACAACATACTATGGGTAGATTCTTTCTGCCTTCTTTTGATGGGTCATCCAGGTGCACAACCAAGACTTGGGTGGAAAAATTAGACATATATTTCTAGCTGAAACAAGTATCATATATTGAAGCTATTAATATAGTAGCACTACACATTGAAGGTGAAGCACATGAATGGTGGTTTCACAGTATATCTACATTGGGACATGCAGGTGTGACTACATATGTAGAATTCACTCGGAGGTTGGTAGACATATTTTATCGAAGAGATCCAGAGGCACACTTTGTTGAGCTAGCTAAGCTCAAGCAGTCGGGAACTCCAAAGACCTATATCTCATAATTCCTGAAACTTTTCTTCATGGTGCCACATCTATCTACAACTAGGAGAGTATACATGTTCATTAAAGGGCTAACAGAGCCTTTACATGCGTTGGTGAAGTCCCCTAGAGCAACTAGGCTCCAAGATGCCATTGAGAGGGCTAGGGAATCATAAGATGTTTTGCCAAGGGCAAGAGCTCCATTCCAACAAAAACCCACCTTTCAGTCACTTTGGGGACTTACACATTGACATATCACTTCTTTGTGGTCGATATTCCTGACGCCAATGCGATATTTGGTGTACAATGGTTGATCACACAAGGAAAGGTCACTACGGATTGGGATACCTTGGAGATGGAATGGAAAGATCAGAAGAGTGGTAAGTGCCAAATGATCAAAGGCATGTACACCTATCCACCTCAGGTAGTCTCAACACATAGTATGGAGCTAATTTGCATAGAGGAGACATAGAATGGGCAGTATAATTGTGTATGCCAGCGGCAAGAGGCAAGGGTACACCAATCCACTAGGATGTACAGTTTATTCTAGACTGCTATTCTATAGTATTTGGGGACATACCACCAGGAATGCCACTAGACCGGGGGTTTGAACATACTATTGAGTTAGAGCAAGGGATCTAAACAATGATCACCCCACCCTATAGGCACCCCAAAGCCTACAGGGATGAGATTGAAAGAGCTATTCAGCAGCTCTTGGCTTTAGGACATATTCGACCCAGCATCAGTCCTTTTTCTTCTTCTGTGGTCTTGGTGAAGAAGGAGGATGGTGCATTGAGGATGTGAATTGACTATAGAGCCTTGAATAAGAAGAAAAAGAAGAATATGTACCCGATTCCCAGTGTTAGTATGAATATTAATTCCAAGCATACGAAAAATATCACTTTAGCTATGCATAAAAAACAACCCTAACAGAAAATATGGCTACCAATACCCTCATATCTGCAGTTAGGTGATCAAGATAAATGCTGCAAAAATCTATAACTATGCATTAGAAGACATTAAGCGGTAGAAAAAATAAGATTTACTCCATGCATCCAATAGACAAGACAAGAATATGTTGAATGAAATTTGTATTAATGGCACCTGGGAGGAAAACAAAGAAGGGTGTTACCAGTTCTCCTCAATGGGATGGGTTCTTATTAGTTCTCAGCACTTCAGATCTAAAACTCCTCTCCCTTGATGGTGTAGAAAACCTGGACAAAAATGGTAGAAAAATATGACTATGATGGTGGATCAATAGTCAAACCAAAATTATAGATCCAAAGTGATCTTTAGGCAACAAAAGGTGGTAAATGAATCGCAAAACCCTTCTATTTATAACAAAATATTGAGTTAGTCTAGATATTGGTGCATAATTAAAATATTATTAACCAAATCAAGATCCAACTTTTATGAAATATTTTATTATATTTGTTGGAGGGAAAAGGAATTTGACTTGGGTCAAATCCCTTTATTTGTAAATAATAAATAAATGATTTATTTAATTATTTAAGGGTGATTTAGTCATATTTAACAAAGAATATTATTTAAATAAGGTTTAAATAATTATTCTGAGAAAATAATAAGATAAATAATGATTTATCTAATTAATTTCCTTGTTTTGGGTTAATTATAACCAGGAATATTAATTAAACCATTTTTTAACTAATTATTCCGTGAGGAAAATCAGACAAACGTAGATTTATTTAATGTTTCCTCATGGGGTTTCCTGTTTAGACCATAAACAACTTAATAAAGGTGGTTTACTAACTTATTTTTCACAGTGAATGAAGTTTTACTTAGGGTAAAATTGGTCTTACCTATTGTTCTTAGGTCCATCTAATAACAATAGGTTACATGAGCAAAAAATGGTGTATCAGGTTGCCCCCCAGCGTGCGAGCGTCAAGAGCTAATTGTATGACCGAAGTACGTTGTAAGAACTCAATCACTAGACACTGAAGGGGAAGTTAAAGAGAGAGAAATATAAGGTAGACCAAAGTGATGAGAGGACTAGACCCTAAGGAGGCGAGACTTACAGGTGTGACAAGTCTCTTTTATGAGTGAGTACCTATGCTATAGGCAGTGGGGGAGGCATACCTATGCCCGCCAAGATAGAGTACAAAGAATAATACGTCTAGTAGACAAGGGACTAAACAATATAGTACATTTTGGCATAAACATGAGCCAGATAAAAAACATGATAATGAATCCCACATACATATTGTGCCTAGGATAATAGCCAGGACTTGTACAATAATATCTGAGTACAGGAGATACAAATACAACCAGATGCCCCTGTAAAAAGGAAAGGGATCTAAAAATATGAATGATACATGCAATAAAAAGGCACTACAAGCGGCTAAGGACGACATCATCAAATCTCTGGTGTTGCATTGAAGGCTGAGATGAAGAGGTCATCCGAGCATGTGGGGGGTTACTTGTAGGGCCACCCCCTCATGAGGGCTGAGACATTTCACACACATCCGAGAATCACCAGTCCAATCTGCTGCATCACTGAACCATCGAGTATATGGATCTCGATCATGCTGAAAGTAGCTAGAGATGAGAAAAAATCAAGTCAAAGGGCTATAAGGAGTCCCTTTGCCTGATTTGAGGCATCGAACAAGAGTGGACGTTGGAGCTAGGGTATATCGCCCTCTAGACCTGTCTTCTAGAATAAATGATCCGATGTCGACAGAAGGAGGTCTGCCATAGGTGAGGCAATAAGGGATCCTCAAATACGGCATGAGAGAAAATAGTAGAGCAACTGACAGACAGACACCAGGGGTGATGATGAGATGGGGGGGACTGAGTAGTGGACAGATGACTTCCCTTGTTAGATCATAAAGGGCATGGATGACCTGGCATTTAATGACACAATATCATGAGGGATAAGGTACAGTGGGACTAGAGGCCATAATTTGCAACACGAGAGAGGGGCCAAGAAATGAAAGATGGAGAACTATAGTAGGATACAAAGGGACTCGGGATAGACTCCATGAATGCGATGATGAATCAACTCAGATGATATAAACAAGGGCAACTCGGTGGTGCTGCCACATAGTAAAGGTCCAATGAGGAACCATAAAAACATGATTACAAGATGGTAACTCATAACGAAAATTGTCACAAGCGTGGACAAGTATGTAGGAAAAGTGGTGCCCCCAGTACGAGTGTTGCAAGTGAAGAAATTTTATTTTGAGGAGGGGTGAAGTGACACATCTTGGATAAAATGTGTTCTGGTGAAGTATCAAATCACTAAAAACTAACAGATACCCATTTGAGGGCTCAGTGAGAGTTTTACAATGGTACAGACAGTTCATCAAGGTGAGCTATGGTTTGGCTGCAGCAGGCGAAATAAAAATCAGTGGTTTTCTTTTAATAAGGAAATTTCCCTCCAAATTCACTCATTTGCATGTGGAGCTGTGGCGAATGTAGTGAGGAGAAAAGGCCCTAAGTATTGCAGCGATCGTAGCAGAAAAAATGATCATTGGAATTGAGATCCGTCAATTGCAGGTAAGAAGCCTAATCCTACTCTTTCATTTCAGTGGATTGAAAGTTCAGTTTAGGTACCTAGAGCTCATGAACAGGCCAATTCACACTTTTTGGGGTCTGTTCTGTGACCTAGGTAGCAGGTACTAGGCAGAAAACTGTGACCTCTCCTAGGAAATGACCTGAAAAGTGCGACCTGTCAGAGAAAAGGGGTTTCAATGCTGTTTTTGGTTGAGGTCTGGGATTTTTATGGTTGAGGGGCATAGGTGCCCCTAAGCATGTTTTGTTCATGCCAAAATTTATTTAGAAAAGGGGGAATCTAAACACATTTTAATGATGTGGTGTGCCATTTTTTTTCATTATGGTTATGCAGTTTGAGAAAGGGAATGGAGGATTACCAATCTCTTTTTGGTATTTCATATATGAATCAAATGGAATTTAAGTTTCTGGGTTGGAATAGATGGTGACACTATCCCAAAGAGAGGATTTGGAGATAATGAACTGATGCTCTCCTAGAAAACCCATAGGCTGGTCAACAACAATGTCTAAGAGACTAGGTTACTGATGTAAGACGAAGGAATGATGAGGGTTATCATCCCTAGAGTGATCTGAAGTGATATGGGACTCTATAGGTTCTTATAAATGTGGAAAAATAATGGTACTAGAGTCGACACGACCAGATACACTAGGAGAGTTGTGGAGAATTGTTTCTCCTAGTCTCTCAAATATGGGTACCCCCTTACCCAAACATTTGGTTTCAATGTAATGGCCACAACGTGTATGTGGTTTGAATGCATGGGTTCGATGTAAGGGGGGATAGATAAATTCAGGGGTGGTGATTACTTCCAGAATGTCATCATCACGATAGAAGATGGGGTGACTGGTGGAAGAAAGACCACCTGACGCGGGGAAGATACATGACTCATCATCATGAGAAGAGAGGTTCAGATACACATAGTCACAAGGGGTGACAAAAGAGTAAGGAGATAAAGGATCTACCGATGTTGAGCCCAACGTGATTGCTGAAGGGAGGTTAGGCAAAAAATCAGGGGAAGTCTCCAAGGGGACTTCCACCGAGGGTCTCATGGATGATGATAGGTAGAAAAGGGTGGACGAATGCTCTGTCATATCGACATCAGGAGGGGGAATGTCAATGGGAGTATTCGTGTCCTTTGTTTTTTCTGAAGAAAATCGTGCAAATAAGGGAGCGATGGACTCGTTGCACTTGGCCTCGAATTGGTGAACTGTCACTAGAGAGGTGCAAAAGTGCTTGTGGCAGGGAAAGAGGTGGGTATAATGGCCATGGAAATCACACAAATCACAGGGGTGGTTTGTGTGAATAGTCTTGGGGTTCTTGGATACATTTGAGGAAGGAACATAGGTTTCTAGGACCATAGACTCAAGGAACGTGACATTAACCATGGGCTTGAGATGAGGCAACTCCGACCAAGTATGGGTGGCATGACTGATAACATCACAAAAATCACACTGGATGGTGCGCTTTGGAGGTCGAGGAGGGGCAGGGTTTGTCAGGGCAGCCTTGTATTTGGTTGCCTCCTTGTGAGCTTTTCCCTTCTTACCTGAATCGGTCGCAACAGGAGGTGGTTCGTATTGAGGTGGCTGAGGCACTAGAGCTGCGGGAGAAGTCATGGGGACCGGTTGAACCGAGGTCAAATCAAGATAAGGTTTGGGTTGACCAAGCGGGGTAGTGGCTGGAGGATCAAGGTACTAGATGGGAATCCCAAGGGTAAATTTATGAAGAGAGAGGGTGGCCATGACAGGTACCGTGTACACTCCTCGGGGTGGAGCTAGGACAGTATCTGACCGAAGGGATAATGGCCAGGCGGGACGGCTCCTAAAATTTGAAGGCCTAGAGGAATCGTTCTGGGAGTGTAAAGAGGCTCATGGATACTAGATGAAGGGCTAGGTGGAGGAGGTCCCTAAGGCTGAATTGAAGGGCTAGAAGTAGGCTGTTGACTAGCCGAGGCGGGCCGCTTGAGGGAAGCCCAAAACGGTTGCATCATGCAAACATTTGATGAGCTAGGATCAGAGACAAGAGGAGGAAGACCAGGGAATGTACCAAGTAATGAGGAATATTTGTAGACTCCGGGTGAGACACTATTCAAAGGATTGATGGTTTGCTTATTGGCCACCGAAGAGATGATGGACTCAGGAAAGGTCTGAGACTTCGGTTTGTAATATGTCAACTGGTCAATGGTGACTATCTTTCTGTTATGAGGGAGGGACATCTTGCAGTGAACCACAGATGGAACAGCAGACATCGCATAGGTGTAGCTATGACCCAATAGAATGTTTTAATCTAAGGGGGAATCTATGACTTCTACATCAACGAAAACATTCTTGCTCACAAGAGTAATTGGAAAATTACGGAATAAGCCAATGGTTTGGGAGGCGTGCCCATCCCACCCTCAGAGAGTGATCATGGAAGGAGCCAAGTAAGGTGATCCGAGTTGCTTCCAAATCGAAGCGGACATCACATAGGTGGATTCCCCCTCATCAATGATGCACTGGGAAACGTTGGCATTTCGGATGTTGACTGGGATTTGGAAAGCAACAGAAGCGGGGAGAGGAGGATTTCTGACCGGTCAACATCAGAGACAATAAATCGATCATCAGAAGGATCTACAACACCCATGGTAGACAATAGAGCTTTTCGTTATGAAGGGCACGACTGTAGGAGTTCTAGGTGATTGCGCCAAATTGTCTACTATACTATACGAATGGGCAGCTTTTCCAGAAGCAGCATTTCGGCATAGTGGTGCCTTAGGGATCTTGGTATGGACCTCTGCCTTAGGCTGAGGGATATTTAAGTAACCATTAGGTGTCGAAAGAGGCTTTGTAGAAATTGAAGGAGGTGCCTTGGGGATAGACGTAGGGGGAGGCTTGGTGTACTAACGAGACCGAGTTTGAAGGTTGAGGTCAATGATAACAAGTTGGTCAAAGTTCATCATGAGGATTTGGTAATTGGGGGTACCAGATGGAAGAGGTTGAGTGGCCGCCTGACCTTCAGGTGTTTGGGTAGCCACAAATCCTTGCTGAGGGAAAGGATTAGTAAGCACAACTATATGACTAGGCACAACATTGGGAGGGAGAGAAGGGGAGGCTTTCTATCCTCGCAATGCTACTTGAGACTCCCACATCTGCTTAATATGTTGTAAAAGAGGACAATCATGCATGTAATGACCATAAACACCACAACAAGAACAAGGATGGTTCATGGGAACATGCCTGTCCTGCTTGGGCTGAGTGCTATGTTGCTGGTTAGCAGTCTTAGGTGCATTATTTTGAGGATTAGGTCCAATATTACCATGAGCAAATTGATTTTGAGTGCCTTTCCTCATCTCTTTGGAGGGAGGAGGATTAGTCGTGCCCTGCTGTGCATACACTTGCCCCTGAGGGGGTGGTGGCTATTGTTGCGGGGGTTGAGAAGGCAAGGGAGGTGGAGGTGCTAATACTAGAGGAGCTGGAGCACCAGGCTGTGGATACGGATAATAAGGAGGTTGGGTAACAGTGTGGTAAACAAGAGGTTGGGCAAAAGGAGGAGCGATGCCATATCCTGGATACGTGCTACTGGGAGGGGGAAAAGTGTAGGAGGTGCTCCCCCCCCCCCACAGGAAAACCATAGCCCATGGGAGGCTGAGCGTATGGATTAGAGAGAGCTCCAATGATATCGTTGGCAGCATGAGGTGCCCCCGGTGCGTTGGCACCATGGGGTCTGGGAAGATCAGGTAGAACGATATAAACATAACTCGATTGAGCATAGATCAGGTAATATTTTAACGCCATTTGGAGAGCGGCTTCTTCTGTTTGAGGAAAATGTGATGCGACATCTTTCCCTATAGTAGGCAAGAGAGATCTAAGGAACCAGTCCATGTAGACATGGTCTTCAAAGGTAGGGGATTGACATAGGCGCTTTCTTCTCCGCCATTCTTGGAAATGATCGGATAGGTGGGTCATAGATGATTGATGGAAAGAAGTCAAAAGTCTGATACCAGTGTCATAACGAAGGGGAAGCTAGAAGTAAGATAGAAAATCACGGGCAAGAGTTGCAAAGGTGGTATGAGAGGAAGGGGCTTGATCAACATACCACTTAGAAGCTTCACCTATAAACGTACATTGGAACAACTGAATACAGACAATGTCATCGGTAATGGAGTTAGATGAACACCACATGTGGAAAGATCGAACATGATTTGTAGGATCTTCTCCAGCAAGGCCTTCAAAATTAGGGATGTCGAAAGGGAGCTTTGTCGGCATAGCATTCCAAATAGGGTCATGGTGTATAGGGTCATTTATCAATTGGTAAAAATCGAGGAGGCTGAGGCCTACCATGAAGGGGAGTAAGGGCGCAACCGGGGTAGTGTTCGTTGTAGTCCCACTAGTGGTATTCCCAGAATGAGGGCCGAGGTTACCACTAGCATTAGGTCTTTCACCAGACATGGTGAAGGTGAAAGGGGGAGAACTGAAGGCAGAATGGGAAGGAGAACCCAAAGGACCAGTAGAAGAGTCAGTGTGCGGACTCAGTGGAGGACTAACTCGAATCCTACACAGAGGAGTAAGTGTTCCTACTGAAAATTGAGGATGAAGGCCAAGAAGTCTCTGGGATGAACGCCTTGGTGGGGCAATGATGATGACACAAACATGGCATAAAGGAAGAAGAGACTAACAAGGGTAGGGAGGTGTAGGATCAACTAATTACAATGTCAAAACAAGGGCAGAGAGGTGCAAGATTAATTGATTTCAATGTTTTAGAGTCTTTGCTTGGCGGTGTTAACCAAGCCCTTTTTCGCTTAGGGTGTGTGTGTGAAGTGTGTAAATTTTATTTTTTAAACACAGACATTTGTAGAGAAAAAGAAAAAGTGTGTTGTATAGCTACAAATAAACCTGCAAATGACAATATATAAACATGCAAAAACAAAAAATAAACAGCTAATAATGTAATAATATAAACCCAAGGAGGTGAGCCTCTCAACAACTAGTCTATAGGTGAGTAAAAAAACTAATCAAAACACACTAAAAAATCCAATAGATCTAAGGTTAGGAGGGACATGGATCTAAAGGAAAAAATCTACTGGAAAGTGGTGCATAAACAAAAATAGATTAGAGGAAAAATTATTGTAAAAGAGGTGGCAAAAGGCTATCTCTAGGAGGGAAATGGAGTGAACCCTAGAGGAAAATCCAAACAAATATAAATGAGGTGATTTGGATGGATAACAAGATGATCTTAAGTGGATCTGAAGGTGAGGTATCAGATCTGAAAAAATGGCTGAAGACTCTAAAATTTCAGACAACCTGCAATAGCAAAAACTCTTCCACAAGAAGTGGAGGGTACTAAAGCCCTAGGGGGCTAGGTTCCCACTTAGTTGAGAAAAAAAAAACAAGTACAGGTCCAAAATAGGCGGAGATGGAGGTCAGACAACCCTGAGCAGAGGCTCAGACAAACCTAGAAAAATTTCAGAAAAAATTCTGCAAAAAGTCCAGGTCATAGTTTTTGACCTGTTTTCAGCAGATGATGCAGCCGAAGGCTGCAAAACCCACATTCTCCATCATAAAAATGCATGGTTCATTTTTAAACCAGAAATTTTCAAATTGAGAAAACTTTAATGCGGAAGCTACCTTTTAAATCTCTGATTAAAACCTTATAATAAAACCCACTTTACAAACTTCATATGCGGAAGTTGTTCCTTGAATTATACTCTATGGTTATAAACCATAGGCCAAAACGTGTTTCATGAAATGGGAATCAATATCTATAACCTTGGGTAAATGCCCATTTTTAAACATCCACCATATACTTGAGCCCACGCTTAAGTTTTCATTTGATTTAACATCTCAACTTTGGTTAACATAAACCAACGCATATATGTTCACCAATCCACTACCAATAAACATTAATATATATTCGGCTCACAACATAACATTTCATTTCATACCAAAGTTCGACTTTGGTTATAATATCAATTACCGACATAATATGATAAATGGGTCCACAAAATTTACAACTCACCTATTCATTAACCTTCACGCAATTTTGGGTGTGATTTCCGTCAGATATCAACTGTGTATGATCGAATGGTTATCGCATGAAAATATGTTGGTGCTTTATTAACACACCTCTCGTTAACCTCCGAATGGATCCGACAGATATCGCATCACGACCCCAATCTGACGATTATCACACAACAATTGTTCACAATCCTTAATGCGTCAACCTCATGTGAAATAAGTGGTTTTATATCACCACGTGTCACCTGCTAGAGTATATCACATGGACTTCACAAATTATCGCTTAACACTTAAAGGCTACGTGAAAACCACCATTGTTTTCTGAAACTACTTTCACCGTTCCGCTGTGCTATTGCTCATAGTTCCACTTAACTCGGATTTCACTACACTGTGTTTATACAAAAAAATTCAATGCATGTGCATATTTTGTAAATAATAATTGTCGCAATACATCTCTATCACATCAGAACAATACATTCTGATCATGGCAGATCAACAATATCATTTAGCACAGCTTATTGGTCATCAAAATCATGTAAGATTAGATTTCCCTCTACGCCATTACTTTGTAATTTTTTCCTTTGTTCAACTCATGATTTCGAACAGGGTTAGAATCATACAGAAATCCTCCTATTGAATTCTAAATCCCTCACAACATTCTTTAAGTCTTAATGAATTCTATAGAAATTGGAATCTCTCATAGAAATTCTACCCAATTTCAGATCTTCTTGATTGGAATTCAATCCTCTCTCTGTCTATACAGAGAAATTCCCTTCCATTTCACACATAAGCACCTTATTTATGATTTAAAACTCATTTCTTCAGGGTTTAATCCACTCACAAAAATCCTATCTTGAATTCTCCATTGAATTCAAGTCCTATCTCTGGTTGCCATAGAGAGACCTTGTAATGTTCCAAATCTGGAATTTTCTGCAAAAAATAGAATACCTTAAGGTATTCCAAAGTTGGAGAGGCAGCTATGTGTTTGATAACAGATTTCTAGCCACTTTTCCTTCAATCTTATGTGCATCATCAAATTTATACAGTAATTTATAAGCCAAAAAGTGGGGAAAAACAACTATTTCAGCCCTAAAATGCTTAATTCCAAGTATGTGCGTAAAAATAAGTAGGGGGGATGGTTGGATCTGATAGCTTAGGCTAATATGAGTCTATATATCGAATTTCAGCTCAAAAAATGCTCCTAGCTATGTTAAACAGTTCCTCCATTCCCGACTAGGCTAGAAAACCCTGATTTCCCATGACTTAATGTATGCAAAAATTTACTGAAGCTCAGGCAACGTAATTTTCTGAAGGCGTTAGTTGTAATAGGTTAATAAAATCATTAAATAAGTTACACAACACTACTCATATAGTAGAATAGAGAAAATGAAGACTTTTATGAGAAAATCCCTCTTAAAAGAGGTGTTGCAACAATTGTATTTCATTGTAAAACCTTGACAGCGTTATTTTCTAAAACATACAACAGTTTTATCTTACAAATCAGATCTAGGACAGATCAGTATACAAATTATTAGTTCTATATGAGATCTATACACTAGATTGTCCCTATTTTACATACCCCTTAGGGTTTTCAGCAAATCATGAAGCATGTGGAGTAGATCTGAAATCTTATGCAGTAGATCTGTAGATTTCTACAAAATTTCTGAAATAAATACATATATGAATATATAATATCTAGAAGGTACATGGATTGGTTGGCCAATCCATGGATCACCACAGTGAGGGAAGATTCCCAACACTAGAGATCTCTCTCCCAAGAGATAGCTAAATCACCCTGCAAATTATTCCTTCTAGATTGCGTAGTTCAAGAACAGTAAATACGTAGTAGGCTCTGGAATATGATATGGCCTGATGCTAAGATCTGAAATTATGCTCCAACAGGAGAGACATTCTTCCAGGAGGTTAAAAGACACACTACATGAGAAGAGACTGCCCAAAACAATCTAGATCTAAATAGATCTAGAGCTCCACTTGCTACAACTTAAAAAAGTAATCAAACACTCAACAGGATCTAAATTGCAGTTGGAAGTAGAAGCTTGGCCAATTGTTGGATAGTGGATGAGAAATGAAAAACTCTTCTAAGAGCTACTCTATGGAAAGAGGTGGCATTCCTACCTGGGAACACCCAGTGCTAAGCAACACTATTCTCTGGCTAAACAGCCTAGAGAATTCGAATTAGTCTAAGGAGACTAATTTCTGAATATCTTGAACAACCTCTTCTTGTTGCTCTCCTCTTTCTTTTATAGGATGAAAGTCTTGCAAAACCCTAAACCATCTCAAAGGTTTAGCTCCTTTCACATGTGCATCCTCCTTCTAGATTTGTGCTAAGTATTTAGGAGGTGCATTGCACTTAGACAGTGCTATAGATAAGATCTTGTTGACCTAGTCAATTGTCACAAACCTTTTTCACACATAAGGGGTTTTATCAAAGTAGCACTAATTTAGCCTTGTTCACATTGCGCATTGATTTATTACATAGTTTTTAGGAGTTTATTGATCCTCCCTTACAATCTTATTCATGAACATGGAAATAAAAATGAAATTGAATATTCGTATTAGCTTGGGCTAATTAGGAATATTACAGTCCTCCCCCTTCAAAATGTTGCTTGTCCTCAAGCAACTGCAAGGTAGAGAAAAAATTCTTCTTTCCTCTTCTTGTGGCCTCATCAATGGATCCCACCCTAGCTGAAAATGATATGCAATGAATCTTTCCTCTAATGATTCCCTCCAAGTGCAAGATAGCAAAGTATACATCATGAGAAAATGGAAGGTACAAGTGGTGATCTCTTTATTGATCAATGGCCTCCTCAAGGTAGAATCGATGATGAACATGGGGAATATTATTACCAATTAGTGACTTCCATACCCATGCTATCATCCAAATGAAGTGAGCCAATCTAGTTAGCTCAAAAATATCCTCAACTCCTAGTTCAGAAAATGTGTTGGGTCTACATGGAGAGATTGGATCCTCCCACCCAACTGGTTTCTCTCTCCATTTATGATAAGTATGGGGCTATTGCTGCTCTTGGGCTGAAGTATTATGTCCTTCAAGAGTGGCCCAAGATACCCCACCAAACAAATGAACCATGAAGTGCGTCCTCCAAAAACTTAAGTTCTCCAAATGGCTACTCCCACATGAAGAAAAGAGATGTAGTTTGACAATCATGGACTCCCCATTGCTTCTCCTGAAACATGCATCATGAAAATTAGGGAAAATTATATTCCCAATGGGCATCTTCAACTCATAGCCCACTCTCCAAACAAAGCTTCCCATGAGCATAAACATATCAACAATACATGGAAGCATAATACAACGAAAGCAAGTTGCGAAATGACAATCGGAGAGTGAATCATAGTTCCTCTCATGGAACCAGCGTAGTGCATCCTTGGATTGCATCAAATCAAACAAGAACAAGTTCTCTTCCAACAACTTGTTTGTTTCCACAATCATATTACAAAATATAAACATGAAAGTACAAAGTGGTGTCAATGGTGCACACCAAAAGTCAAGTGGCTTCCTCCGCAAGCCACCATTAAGGTAGCCAAAATCAATGCTACAAGTAGCTGCAAGTACATCATCATACATCATGCAAGAAAGAAAAATCCTCCTAGATACATCATGTTGCTCAAACAAGGAAAAGAAGTACAATACAAAATGTGAAGTTATACCTCCTCCATCATGTACTTGAGACCTTGAGCTGAAATGGCTCAACTGGAATTTCTCCCTCACCTCCAATGAGTAGGGAAGTGGTTGTGGCCTCTTCTCCATCATCATCTGTGCTATGCATCTCCCCATATGCTGAAATATGTCATGCTGGATGCCCTCCCAAGTGAACTCCTCCATAAAATGGAAATATGCATCAAGGTGCATGGAAGAGAAATCCTCATGTGCTGCATGTAGTAGCTTCTCCTTGAGACTAGAAGCTCTAGTCAAGAAGATCCTGCCATAGGAATAGATGACCACATCATCCACCATGTATCTATCATCTCCATTTGGGTCATCAAGAATCATGCATGCACCAAGATCCTTGGAGTACTCTACCAAAGGTTGAGACCTCCGATAGGGATCATTCCTACCAAGAGATAGCGCTGGTGATCTAGCATATGAAGCTCTCCTCATGCTGATGCCTGCTACTTTGACATCCCCCATGCCAAAGTCATCCTCCAAACTCATCACCTCGCTAGAATCCAAGAATGGTGAGCCAAGAGGCAAGATGTCTCTCACCAAATCTAGAACTGGTGGCCTCCCAGGTGGAATGCCTCCATGTAATGAGACATGAAAATTTGAAGTGGACTACATGTATGAGTGGACTGATTTGTCCCTCTCTTCTATGCGTAGTGCAGTCTCCTTCCTTTGTGCAGAAACTTTCTGAAATAGGTAAGAGTGAATGCTCATCATCCCCTCATGTTGATCCTTCTGCTCTTCTTCTTCTTCTAATGGTATAGTGCTGGTATTCCTTCTTTGCTCATCCTCTTCATTAATATGTAAGAATGCCTCATCATCAATGAGAGACCTTAGATCTTGGTCATCTCTTGAAGGAGGTACCTCCATGTCATCACAAGTGGAAGGGAACCCTTCATAAGATGGGGATATTTCCCTTAGAAAACCATCATACATGTTCTTATCCCCTTTAGAAATAAGGAGTGGAGTTGGTTGCATGGTATCCTCCAATGCATACAAAGTGTTTGATGTTTTGATACATGATGGTTCACATTGATTTTCATAAAATTTATTCATCAATCACTTAGTGAATTCATTATATGCTTTCACATTTGCATGATAACAAGAAATAGAATTTTGAAACCACCCATCATGAGCCATACCTTTGAGTTGCAGTGCTGCTACTCCAATCGCCTCATCTTCTTCTTGCATTCTCCTTGTAGTGAATGTGGGCAATGTACTGCGATGTGGATCTACATGTGTGGCTGAATGCTCACACCCCTCATGACAATAGCTAGGGCTTGCTTCATCTCCAAACCCTTTTAGAAATCTTCTGCAATCTTCCCTTCCTATCTCCTTGAGATTTTCTGTGATGGCCTCCATATTTTGAAAAAGGAGCAGGGATATCTCCTCTTCTGTCATTCTTCTTCCTCCTCTTTCTCTTGACAAGAAAGGAGGCATGTTCCAATGCTATAGATCAGATTGTGTGGCTAAACACTCACACACATTGTAATTAATGCTGGGGCTTTTAAGATCAGAGGGATCTGCATGACCTCCCTTCTATTAGGCCTCTGTAATTTTAGCAGATTGGTAAGACTAACGCCGTCGAGACAAAATTATGAACCACTTTGGGATTCTAGGATCTAACCCTCTAGAATCCAGAGAGGGATCTCTCTATAAGTGAAAATATTGATTTATATTTAAGGTTTTTTAGGATGATATTAGGCTAGTTATTAAGAAGAAGGGTTTTTTGTTTGTTTGGATGGTTGAGCATGATTTTTCATTGAGTGGAAAGTCCTAAAAATGAAAGAGTTTCAAAGGGGTGAAGATGTGAACAATGAGAAAAAGATTTAGCAGATAGGATAGATATGAAACATCACTTAATCCATTGGGCTATGGAGTCATAAAAGGGTTTAATTGTGCAACAATTTAAAGAGTGATCCAAGGGGAAAGTCATCTATATCAAAATATCCTTTATATTAAATGATGAATGGAACATTAAAAGTGTTGAGAGGGTGGAAAAATTCAATAATTTCAACAAGTATTTATCAACTTTTGAAACAAGAAAAGCCTTTTAAGCAATTGTTTGAAACCAACCAAAGACAGGGATAACCTTAAACTTCTTTGGACAAGCTTGTATTAAAGCTAACTTATCATACAAACAATCCAGCAATCCACATGACTAATTTCAGAAGGGATAAAAAAAGATAAGAAAACAAAGTGCAGCTTAAGATCAAGCAAGATACATTAAAATCTAAGCCTGCTTTAGCATACTCTTAGGGAAACCTTCAAAACAACCTTTGGAGAAAGGACTAGAAGACAGGGCAAACCGTAAAATTTCCTAGTCCAAATCTACTTAGCATATAATGAAAACATCATTCAAGAACTTCCTTTCAAGTTAAGCACATCAAGACAGGGACAAACCAACATTCCTTGATAATGTTTACACTTAACTTAAGTCATTCTTAAACACACAATTGGAGGAAAACATAAAGATAAAGCTTATCAGTGAGAGTAGGGTACTTTTAACAGTAAATCCTAGCTCTATATTTTTTTTCCTTTATCAGAGGAAAGTGAAAAAAATGGCATACATGAAAGGAAAACAATAACACAGTAAGAAGTACTTCACCAATGATATAGACCAGGATCCAAAAAATTAGCTTGTATATTGATGTCAATCCAGTTACATACTTCAAGTCCAATGTTTCAGTACATCAATCATCTTCTCTTCTTAGCCTAACTTCTTTGATCACAAAACAGAACTTCAAGAGCCTCTGAAAACTATTTACATGTAGAAAGTTCCAAGCACAAATATTACATCAAAGTCCAGCAACCAACCTATATCTCATCTTCTATAGAAGTATTTATAGAAGAAATGAGGAGGTGGGATAAAATAAAAGATCTCTAGTCCAATTAATACAAGTAATGCTTCTCGGCCTTTGAGGGGATCAATAGAGAAGATTTCTGATATTTCTTCTGTATTAATGGGTTTTCATTAAGTATTTGATCTTCTTGGAAGTTTTTGTTGACTTTAAGACTCTTTAAGTAGGCTAGCAATAAATCTGGAAAAATATCACTGACTCGCAAATAACTATGCCTTCTATTGATTTATGGAAGCTGCAGGTGGCAGTTTGGTAGTTGGAGAGGATTCAGTTTTCCTCAGATGTGGCAGTGGAGGCTTTTCGGATAGACAGATTTCTTTGTTTTATTCTAAAACACCTTTAATTTGCTTTTGATCTGTGTTTTAGGTCTGATTAGGCTTAATTTTTGTCTTCGGGTCTTCAAACTATCTTTAACTGTGTGGATTAGGCCTTTGATAGTTGGATTTATGCCTTAATCCCTCGAAACTGTGTTAAAACCTTTAATTCTTCATCTCTGCTTCTATCCCACCCTTTAACACTAATACTCTTTGTATAATTAAGGTTCACTGTGTTTTTGTGGTTCTTGCAGGCGCACAGAGGGCTTTATAATGTTATCACTGCTCATGAGGCACAGATAAATCATGATGTGGACCCTGCAGATTGATCTTCTTCATGAATAGTGGCCTGACGGATCATCATCCCCGGCCCTTGATTTCATCTAAAAAACTATGGAAAATCTTTAAAACTTGCAAAAATACACAAAAGTTATAAAAAAACCCATGAAAGAATAGGTTAGGTTGTTTTGGGGGCAAGTTTTAATCGTGGCCGTTGGATGAAATCAATCAATGGCCGAGATCTCTTGACAGGAATAAATGGGGAGGTGGTCGGATGGATGAGAGTTCTAGGATTAATTAGGAGTTTATAATGCGGAGGGGGTAACATTATAATGAAATGGAGGAAAATGTAATGAAAAACGGGGAAAAACCTTTGGCGGAAGCGAAATGGGGCTAAAAACAAAGTTTGGATGTGGGATGAACAAGAGCCGTTGATATAGAATGATCAATGGTCGGGATGGATTGGGAGAGAATTTGGGGAGCAGAGGAGATATGCGATAGCTTAGGGTTGAAGTTTAATCGGGACCGTCAGATCATATTGATGGACGACTACGATTAAAGGAGGAAAAACAATGTAATAGGGAAAGGTGGTTTGGTGGAAAACCTAAGTGGTTTTCACGTATTTATGAAGTGGTTTTTAAAATATTCAGTAAAAATGAGATATGCCTCGCTGCCCTGCCTCACTGCACGACACATGTCCCTTATAAAACCAACTTTTTCACGTTTTTTCTAGGCATTTAACTCCGGATGCAAAAAAAATGTGAAACTCATTTCAGGCCGTCGGATGAAGGGGGGCAGATCCGACGGTACGGATTGCACGCGATGGAGGGAAAGATGTACAGATGGAAAGGTAGGTGGGGTCAAACGGCAGTTTAAATGTGAACCATTCGATTAGGGGAACGGATGGCGGAGATCTATTGATGGGGAAAAATGAAAAGGGTGAAGTGCGAAGAGCGGAAGAAATGTGGACCGTTTGATCTAAAAATATCAACAACAGAGATTAAATAGGAGGTCAGGATGGTGGGGGATTATGTGATATAAGAGGGGGATGTGATGCAACGCTGGCCATTGGATCTGATGGAATGGATGGTCAAGATTAAATCGCATCGGAAAATAGGAAAAAGGAAAAAGTGTCAGGGCTTTTGTATTTGCAATATGCGATTAAGCGCTGGCCATTGGATCGGTTTGAGAGATCAACGGCTAGGATTAAATCACGGAAGACAACAGTGGGAGGCAGAGGGGGGAGCGTGATTGAATCTCAACCATCGGTTCTTGTGGATTTGATGGCTGAGATTAGATTGGAGGATCTGCGTTGGAGGAGGAAAAGGGAAAGACAAAAGGGAAGAGTTGCGATGTGATGTTGCGCCGACCGTCAGATCAGAAGGAAGATCAACAACTGAGAGTAGATCACAGAATCGCATCAGAATTGGAAAAAGGAATTTGCGATTTGTGAAGGGAGGAAACTTGCGATTGCGATTTAGCCGATGGCCTTTGATCTTGCAAAGATTGACGGCCTAGATTTGTTTAAAACATATCGTCGGATTTTATAAAAAACAAAGGAAAAGTCAGTTTTTTATGAAATACAAAGGAGAAAAAGGTTTAGATGAGGTTCGGAGAGGAGTTTAGGCCCTTTAAGCACCCGGTTGCAGGGCTTAAGGTCCTATGAAGTGGAGGTTTATGAAAGTTAAGCCCTCGGGGGCTAAAAACTTTTATAATGAAAAAGACTGCTTTTTGGCTTAAAAAGAGACTTTTTAAGGGAAACTAAGGGTTTCGGTAGAGGAAAGAAGGATTTTTTTTTAAACAAACGGAAGGAGACCAAATGATTTTAAAAGGGTCTTGAAGTGAATTTGAAGGTTAAATGAAGCTTATGGAGGGATTTTTATAGAGAAAAATGGATGAAAATGGAGTTTACTTGTGAGTGAAAGGAGGGGTAGAAATGATGAAAAATGGGGCTTTTCAGCAGTCTTTTCTTCATGAAAACAACAAATTTTTTAGGATTATGAGGGAAAAAACAGTGAATATTAACTAAAGGATTAGTTATCTTTATAAGACTTTAATAACTCACAATTTGGCCATGAAATTGTTTCTTGAAGTCTAAAAAAGTTCTAGCCACCATTTGATATGACAAATTTTTATAGGTGGCTAATAGTGGCTCCACATGGGGATGGCACCTTCTTAAAGGTGTCAAGAACTTCATACCTATCTTCTATGGAAGCTGATCAATGCCTCATCCATTGGGTTGCACCTTTCCTTCCTTTGCTGATCTTATTTTTCTTTGACAGTGTTAGCAGCCATTAAAAATAATGGAATTTTATCAAAATAGGCTTTCTACCTACCCAATCCTAATGATCTAACATTTTTTCTTCTTTTAGAGTGCATTTGGATTGCAAAAACATTTTTACAAACAATTTATTCTTTTAAAAGAATAAAACTAGTCTATTTCTACCCTTATTTCTCCATGAACTCAGATTAAGCAGTTGAATTCATAAGCTTCTCTACCTAACTACTACCTGTCAGGATTAGACTGTTTGACAGATTTTTATTCACTAAATTCTAAAACATAAAATTAAAAGCAGTCAAGCCAAGATTAATTAGTTTGACTTGATGCATATCTACGGCATAAAAACAAGCTGCACATAGACTAAAATTTTCAGAAAATTAAAGCAAAATGGTGAAGGCTTAAGATTTGAAAGTTAAAGAACATCCTTCACTTTTCTTTAGCTCTATTTTTAGGCTGGATTGAATTGTTTTCTCTTTGTTCTCTGGTTCAAGTTTTGGGCATATTAGAACCAGTGTGCTTCTATCCTTGGCTCAATATTTGATCTAGTTAGAGCCATTCATCTTTTGAAATTCATAGGTTCAAATTTTGAGCTTGTTTGAACCCCTTTTCTTCTATCCTAATCTACCTAATTGATAAGCCAAGATTGAGTTGTTTGGAAAATAAATTTCACTAACCTATCGGCAGTGAATTGAAACTAATTAGTCATGATTAGGCTGTTTGACTAACTAGGAGTGTGTTTTTTAGGAGTGGCATTTGAGCTTGCACACTTTCATATTTTGTTTCTCTTTTTTGGTATTGGGCTGTACCTTTCTTGTTTTTTAAAATCTGCCCTCTTTTCTCTTTCTATTGTTTTTTTATTTTTTCATTTTCTAGCTTTGAATGCAATGATGAGTATGATATTCACAATGAGAAAAAATAAAAAGGCTTCCAAACTGATATGGTTAAGAGAAATAATGTTTGAGCATCCTGCCATTGACAGGACCCCCAAACAGTTCAGCTCCATTCAATTCTTGCAAAAAATAAGCATTGTTACTAGCAGTAGAATGAATGAGATAAGGGCCAAGCCATAAATTATCAAATTTCCCATGCTTTCCCTTATCTTCTCTCCTAGAATCCCACTTTAAAACTTTGCCACCAAGGCTGAAATCATTGACCTTTTTCCTTCTATAAAAAAGCTTTTTGATGCTTTCTTGCTTTTGTAATGCTCTGTTGTAGACTTCCTCTCTGGTTTGCTGAATATGTATGGTCTGATTAATTATTTTGATCATGTCATTGTTTTCAGACTGTACTTCTTGGATCAACTTCATGACTGGCACTCCTAGGCTATTTGGAAAAATTGCATCTACTCCATAAACAAGCTGGTAGGGTGACATTCCAATTGATTTTTTAAGTGTTAATATGTCAGTCCATAGTGCATGTATCAGCTTTGTGTGCCATGACTTCTTATTGACCTCCAGCGACTTCTTGATTATGTTTACCAAACTATTGTTTGAGGATTCTGTCAGCCCATTACCTTGCGGGTAATAACCAGTAGAATGACCCAATGTAATCTGATATTTGTGACAGAATTCAACCATCTTTTTGGATCCAAATGCAGTAGCATTGTCAGTGATAATATTCCTAGGGCAGCCAAATCTAGATAGGATATGATTTTCAATAAATTTTGTGATGAAAGAATAATTGGCTTGCCTAGAAGGGATGTCTTCTATCCATTTGGTAAAGTAGTATGTTGTAGTGAGAATCCATCTATGTTGGGCAAATGAAGGTGGATGGATTTCTCCTATGAATTCTAGACTCCACTGTTGAAAAGGAGCTTCAACAGTGATTGGATGCAAGGGTAAGGAAAGCAATTTTCTTTTGCCTTCAAAAAGTTGGCATTTATGACAGGAAAAAATCATTTTATGGACATATTGAAAGAGGGTGGGACAATAGTAACCAGCTCTAAGGATTTTATTAGCAGTTTTCTTCCAATATAGGTGGCCTCCACATTCTCCTTCGTGGAACTCATGCTTGATTTTCTATGCATCATTCTCAGGCAAACATTTAAGCAATAATTAACTAGCATTTTTCCAATATAGACATTTATCTAAAATGCAGTAATTTATAGCTTTCAAATTTAAAAATCTTGCCTTTGTCTTAGAAAAAACAGGAGGTGTATTCAAATTGAGAAAAACCTATTAAATATCAGCATACCAAGATGAATTCAAAAAATAATCCTCAATAATGGGAGTGGACAACTCCTCTTGTTCATCTAATGCATTTATCATGTTTATATCAAGAGCTTCAAAATTAGACTCAGCCATTAATATTTCTAGTATTTGGCCTTTAATGAGCTTAGTGGGCTTGATTTCTAAATCATATTCAAGTATCACAGCTATCCACTTTCCTCTTGAGTCTTTTTCCATCTGGGTCTTGTGTTAAAATGTCTTTCATAACTGAATCTGGCAGAAATGCAATTATGTGGAAGTGTAAAATGTAAACTCTGAAGTCTTTTAAGGCTTTGACTAAAGCAAAGGCTTGTTTTTCCATGATGTTGTACTTCAAAGGTGCATCTCTTAATGCTTTACTAAAAAATTCAATTGGCTGCTCTTGTCCATTTAAATTTTTCTATAGTAGGAAAACAACCACAGTGTGTTCTGATGCAAATGAAAAATGAAAAAATCTTTTGAAAAATCAGGGCTGATAAGAACTGGTGTTTTTGTTAATGCTTGTTTTACCAGTTCAAAAGATTTCTTTTCTTCTAAGGTCCTTTTAACTCCTTGTTCCTTTTTCAGCATGTTCGTTATGTTTATAAGGAGTTCAGCCAACTTGGGTATGAACCTTCTCAAGAAATTAATGTTTCCAATGAAAGATTGAAGTTCCTTGATGTTTCTAGGATGGGTGATTTGTAATATACCCTCAATCCTCTTTGGGTCTATCTTTATTCCTTCTTTTGATATGATGTGTCCAAGTAGTTTACGTTCTTGGAGTCCAAATATTATTTTCTTAGGATTTAAAGAAAACCCATACTTTCTGCATTTCTCAAATGTTCTAGGTGTTCTTCATCTGTTTTGGAAAAAACAGTGATATCATCAAGGTAAATAATGATGAAGTAGCCTAATTCTTCCGAGAATGCAATATCCATGGCTCTCTGAAATGTAGCACCAACATTCATTAAACCAAAGGGCATTTTCACATACATGAAAGTGCCCTAAGGTGTAGTAAAGGTTGTTTTGAGTTGATCATCAGGATGTACTAATATCTGATTGTATCCTAAGAAGCCATCTAACAAAGAAATCCTTTTAGAACCAACTACCCTTTGTAAAATATGATCCATCTTGGGTAAAGGGTAGTTGTCCTTCAATGAGGCTTTGTTTAAGTTCCTAAAGTCAATACAAAGCCTTATTTCTCCTGTTTTCTTCTTAATTGACACTAGATTAGACACCCACTCTGAATATATAATAGGAACAATAATTCCAGCCATTTTCTTGATTTCCTTCTCAACCAAAGGTAATTAAACAGGGTTTATTCTACACAAATTTTGTTTAAAAGGTTTTTGGTTTTCCTTGAGGGGTATCTTGTGTTGAATTATTTCTGTATCATAGGACTTTAGATCTTCATAACTCCATGCAAAAACATCAGAATTTTTTTTAAACAACTCTATGTATTTCAATTTGATGTGAGCTGGTAAAGTTTTAGACAGTTTGATCATATTTGGTTTTAGTTCACTGCCATATTGCATTGTTTTACCTCTGTTCCCACAGGCTCCAGTTTTGGTTTCTTGGCAACATCACTGAAATCAAACAATTCTTCTAAGGGGACCAGCCCTTTTGGCAAATTTTGAGTGTTAGATTGCAGTGTTTCTAAGTTTTCTTTTCCTAAATCTGCACTAATCTCTGTGGTGTGTTCCAGTTTATTAGACAACATATTTATATCAACAATCTCTGGAGACTTTACTTCTTCATCAAGTGGTTTTTCTTCGATATAATAGTCATCTTCATAATCTGAATCTGAAGTTGGTAGTTAAAATTCATTTCTGGACTGTAGGAAGTCTTCTATTTTTTTATCTCCATCAAACACTTGCCAATATTTTTCATTATCAGGGACAGCTGGTCTAAATTTGATTTGGGTAGTGGACTGTTTGGTTTCATAAGGTGTTAAACATGTTCTAGCAGCAAAATCTAAACTATGGGCAAGGATATTTTGGTCTCTTGGGACAAAGATAAGTTGGGATTCCTCAAATGTTCTCAGTAAGTCCATGACATCATTTCTATAGGCTCTAAGTCTGGGGTGTTTGGCACTATATTGCCCATTCACTTGCCTAACAATCAACTCTGAATCCCCATGAACTTTTATCCTTTTGGCTCCTAATTTATTCAACAAGTGTAGGCCTAAAAGGAGGGATTCATACTCAGTTATGTTATTTGAACATTGAAAGTTTAATTTGTAGGAATGACCTTCAGTGTGATTATTTTTAGTGTTATGTATCCAAATGCCTGCACCTACGTTGTTCTTAGTGCAAGACCCATCAAAATTCATACTCCAAAGAGGATTAGTTTCGGATTTTTCTCGACAGTCTACTATCCTCTTTATCTTGTGTGTTTTCAGATTTTTCTTGACAGTCAGTATTGTTTTGAAACTATTCTAGTTCCTCTTGTTCCTCATTAAGTTGAGGATTCTTCTCTTGGTTCTCAAAGTTAACAAGTAATGGATAACTGTTTTGTAGCTCTAGATCCGTGATTATTTTACAATGATTTTTTGTTTTGACACTCTGTTTTAACCCTTATGTTATGTCTCCTTCCTTTTCTATGTCTACCACTACATTACAGCGAGGAGTGGCCAGTAAATTAGTTAAGGTTTCCTGCTCATTAAATATTTCATGATTGAAGAGAATAAATGAGTCAAGGCCTATATGTACTGAATAGATAGGAGAGTTTTCTGGTCTTTCTTGGCTACTTACCATGTACTGCATGTGAGATTCCCTATAAAGTCTTCTTGTTTGATTAAAAAAAAGGATGGTAGCATATGTCATATCCATTTGCATTGTTCCTTGTAACTTAGCTCCCCAAGATCTTGATAACAACATACCATACTTTGGGGGTACATTAGCCACTACAATATCCATTACTAAACACTTGGCTAGAATTTGTGCTAATTTTACACAAAGGTCTTTGATTAAACCTAGGCATTTCACTCTACTGGAGTCAAAGGAGTATAGATCTTTGTATGGTCTGGTAATTTCAAGTCCTAGGCTCTCCATCACTGATTTTGGCATTAAGTTCTGAGAGGCCCCTGAGTCATGCATAGCGTTGTGTAAAATTTTGTCATGAATCTTCAAACTAACATAAAAAAGGAGGAATTGGCCCTTCCTGATATCTACCTTCAATCTTAGGACCAAATAAAAGCTCTGGTTGGTCATCATTAAGATTGACAGTGTCATTATTTTATGTTATGTTAAAAGCCTTCAAAATTTGTGATCTATATACATCTTGGGTGGCTAATTCAGTAAGAGGAACATAGATTTTTATTTCGGAAATTTCCTGCTCCAAACTAAAAGGCAGCGGATTTTTTACAATGTTTGTTTCAGCCTTATTAACCACCATTTTCTCAGCAAAATCAGCTTGCTAATTTTCTCTATTTACATTGGTCAAATTTTTTTTAATAGGAGCACTAGCTGAGGTGCTAACGCTGCTAAGATCTGCACTCTGTTTTTCATTGATTTGAGTGCCCTTTTCTTTGATTTTATTAGAATTTACAACGACTTATTTGTCTTTCTATTTTGTAACTTTGGGTTTGTTTACAAGGCTGTTTTTTACCAAATTTTTAGAGGTTTTAGTCTTGGGAGCTTCCTGATTTCTTTTACTCCTAAGTTCATACTCTTTTGAAGTTTCTATGATGACATTTTCTAGCTCTTGATAATAATATTCATCCTCTGCTCTTTAATCATCATAGGGTGTGTATAGACCTTGTTTCCTACTGTAATGAACATCTAAATTGTCATTGTCTACTCCCAACATGTTTATGTCATCTTCCTCTGTTTTTTCACTTGTTTCCTCAGCCTCACTTACATATTTTTGATGAAAAGGAAGTGTAATCTGTTGATCATCCTCCCTTGGTCTGTTTTGAGGTTGGTTTCTCCTAAAATTCTTATTTTGATTTTGCTTTCTGTTTTGAGGAGTTGATTTGTTTTGACTAGCTTGTGTCCTCTCAAGTATGCTCATCTTTTTCATCGTCTCCTCCATCATTCTCTCCATTTTTGAACTAGATGTGGAGGGTGCAGACTCTTCCCTAAATGATACTTTCTTCTCATTCCTCATTCTAGCTCTTTTCTCCATTAGATTTACTTCCACATCTAAGGCTCCTTTCTGCATATCTTCTAAAGTTAGAGGGTCTCTTTCTCTAAGTTGATAAGCCATTTCAGGATCAAATCCTTCAGGAAACTTGTTTAAAGCTAAGCCTTGTGGAGGTTTCAGATTTGGGGGAAGTGCATTATACACACTATTGAGCCTAGTGCAATAAGCTTGAACACTTTCCCAAGTGTTTCTTTGGAGATTCTTGTAGTCCAAAATTATTTGGAGATGGTTTTTCTTAAATTCCCATTTGTTTAAGAATAACTAATGTAAGGCTTGGAAATCATTAATACTGTGAGGGGTTAAGCCTTTGAACCATTTTCTTGCTTCTCCCCCTAAACTTTGAGCAAATAATCTAAGTTTGACAGTTTCATCATCAATCTCATTTCTATCAAAGTAGTCATTCATCTTATCCACATGTTGTGAAGCAGCAGTAGAATGACTGGCATCATATAATGGTATTTTGGACTGATAGTCCTGTGGTAGATTGACTAAAGGT
The DNA here is from genome assembly GCA_034641835.2 of Pinus albicaulis. NCBI lineage: Eukaryota > Viridiplantae > Streptophyta > Pinopsida > Pinales > Pinaceae > Pinus > Pinus albicaulis. Next base: position 56,693,305 of record CM076578.1, read on the forward strand.
AAAGGAAGGACTAGAGGGGCATACCATGTTGCCATGATAGGAGGTTGTGGGAAAAGTGGAGGGTTTACAGGTGGAGGATGTAGAATGGGAGGGGGTTGATGAAATGGTGTGGTTTGAACAGTGGGGGTATGGGTAACAGAAGTGGATGGACCAGAAAGATATTGTAGAGTAGATCTAGGATGAGAGAAACCAAAATTATGAAGGAAATATGAATAAGGTGGAGTAGTTTCTTTTCTACCAGGATGTTCACTTCTATCTTGGGATGATAGTGAAGGCTCAGGCTCTATCTGATCTATATCATCAAGTGACCTAGTTCTAAATGGATTTCTTAAGTCAATTTGTGAATCTTGTAGAGCTATAAGGTTTTCAGGAACATAATTAGCTCTATGGAGTGTTCTGACAATAGTTGAAGTTTTAGCCTTAGGAAACTTCCTAAGTATTCTTTCAAGGTTATCAACTATCTCAGGAGGGTTTGGGTCAAGATAGGCTCTAGTATGAACTCTTCTAGAAGCCACTATGCTATGTTTTTCAGACCCAACTTACAAGAAAATTTTAACCAAATATGACAATCTTTAGGAGGCTAACTGATATTTAAACAAGAAAACATTAATATTTAAAGTTTTCTTAACTAAGTTTAAATGATGTTATGATGATAATGGGTTTCCCAGTGGAGTCTTAAGGTCTGTTTAGGATTGTGGAGTCACCAGGTGGAAATTTTTAGCTCTTTTGGAGGAAAAATGTTTTATGGTCCACCACCATGTTTATTTGAATACCAATCTGAAATATTTTTGGGTTTTCTGAGTTTTTTCAGTCCTATGGGTTCTAAGAGTGTCTTAAATATGTTTCAACACTTAGCTAGGGTGATGAGACAAAGGAATTTTACTCTTATGGCTTAGCTAGCTGATTCCTTCAAGGTTTGACAAGCTCTTATGAGACTCCTAAGGATTCCTTATTTTGTCACTGATTCAAATAAGTTTTATCATGATTACCATTTTCTTGGTAGTGCTTGAAGAGGGCTACTTATACTGCACTGAACAATTTTCTTGAATAAAGGGTTTTCCTTGAGGTCTTAAAGGTATCTAAGATGAAATTCACTAAGAAATCCCCAGCAGAGTCGCCAAAAATGTTAGGCCTCTGTAATTTTAGTATATTGGTATGACTAAAGCTGCAGAGACAACATTATGAACCACTTTGGGATTCTAGGATCTAGCCCTCCTGAATCCAGAGAGGGATCTCTCTATAAGTGCAAAGATTGATTTATCTTTAAGGTTTTTTAGTATGATATTAGGCTAGTTATTAAGAACAAGGGTTTTTTGTTTGTTTGGATGGTTGAGCATGATTTTTCATTGAGTGGAAAGTCCTAAAAATGAAAGAGTTTCAAAGGGGTGAAGGTGTGAACAATCAGAAAAATAGTTAGCTGATAGGATAGATATGAAACATCGCTTAATCCATTGGGCTATGGAGTCATAAAAGGGTTTAATTGTGCAACAATTTCAAGAGTGATCCAAGGGGAAAGTCATCTATATCAAAATATCCTTTAGATTGAATGATGAATGGAACATTAAAAGTGTTGAGAAGGTGGAAAAATTCAATAATTTCAACAATAATTTATCAACTTTCCAAATAAGAAAAGCCTTTTAAGAAACTATTTGAAACCATCTAAAGACAAGGCTAACCTTAAAATTATTTGGAAAAGCTTTTATTAAAGCTAACTTATCAGAAAAACAATTCAGAAATCCACATGACTATTTTCAGAAGGTATGAAAATAGATAAGAAAACAAAGTGCAGCTTAAGATCAAGCAAGATACATTAAAATCTAAGCCTGCTTCAGCATACTCTTAGGGAAACCTTCAGAACAACCTTTGGAGAAAGGACTAGAAGACAGGGCAAACCATAAAATTTTCTAGAGCAACTCTACTTAGCATATAATGAAAACATCATTCGAGAACTTCCTTTCAAGTTTAGCACATCGACATAGGGAAAAACCAACATTCCTTGATAATGTTTACACTTAACTTAAGTCATTCTTAAACACACAATTGGAGGAAAAAATAAAGATAAATCTTATCAGTGAGAGTAGGGTACTTTTCATAGTAAATCCTAGCTCCATATTTGCTGTTCTTTATCAGATAAAAGTGAACAAAATGGCATACATGAAAGGAAAACAATAACACATTAAGAAGTACTTCACCAATGATATAGACCAGGATCCCAAAAATCAGCTTGTATATTGATGTCATTCTAGTTACATACTTCAAGTCCAATGTTTCAGTACAGAAATCATCTTCTCTTCTCAGCCTAACTTCTTTGATCACAAAACAGAGCTTCAAGAACCTCTGAAAACTATTTACATGTAGAAAGTTCCGAGCGCAAGTATTACATCAAAGTCCAGCAACCAACCTATATCTCATATTCTACAGAAGTATTTATAGAAGAAATGAGGAGGTGGGATAAAATAAAATATCTCTAGTTCAATTAATACCAGTAATGCTTCTCAGCCTTTGAGGGGCTCAATAGAGAATTTTTCTGATATTTCTTCTATATTAATGGGTTTTCATTAAGTATTTGATCTTCCTGGCAGTTTTTGTTGACTTTAAAACTCTTTAAGTAGGCTGGAAATAACTTTGGAAAAGTATCATTGACTGGGTAATAACTATGCCTTCTATTAAATTATGGAAGCTGCAGGTGGAATTTTGGTAGTTGGAGAGGATTCAATTTGCCTTGGATGTGGCAGTGGAGGATTTTTGGACTGATAGATTTATTTGTTTTATTCTAAAACACCTTTAATTTTCTTTTGATTTGTGTTTTAGGTCTAATTAGGCTTAATTTTTGTCTTCAGGTCTTCAAATTGTCTTTAACTGTGTGGTTTAGGCCTTTGATAGTCGGATTTATGCCTTAATCCCTCAAAACTGTGTTAAAACCTTTAATTCTTCATCTCTGCTTTGATCCCACCCTTTGACATTGATACTCTTTGTATAATTAAGGTTCACTGTGTTTTTTTGGTTCTTGCAGGTGTGTAGAGGGATTTATAATGTTATCAGTGCTCATGAGGCACAGATAAATCATGATGTGGACCCTACAGATTGATCTTCTTCATGAATAGTGGCCTGAGGGATCGTCATCCCCGCCCCTTGATTTCATTTAAAAAATTATGGAAAAGCTTTAAAACCTGAAAAAATACACAAAAGTTATAAAAAAACCCTTGAAAGAATAGGTTAGGTTGTTTTGGGGGTGAGTTTTGATTGTGACCGTTGGATGAAATCAATCAACGACCGAGATCTCTTGACGGGAATAAATGGTGAGGCGGTCGGATGGATGAGAGTCAGATTAAGTCCGGGCTGTTTATCTAGATTGATCAACGGCTAGGATTAATTAGGATTTTATAATGCGGAGGGGGTAAAATTGTAATGAAACGGAGGAAAATGTAATGAAAAATGGGGAAAAACCTTCAGCAGAAGTGAAATGGGGCTAAAAACGAAGTTTGGATGCGGGATGAACAAGAGACGTTGATCTAGAATGATCAATGGTCGGGATGAATTGGGAGAGAATTTAGGGATCAGAGGAGATAGGTGATGGCTTAGGGTTGAAGTTTAATCGGGACCGTCAGATCAGATTGATGGACGGTTACGATTAAAGGAGGAAAAGAAATGTAATGGGGAAAGGTGGTTTGGCAGAAAACCTGAGTGGTTTTTGCACAGTTATGAAGTGGTTTTGAAAATATTCAATAAAAAAGCGATACGCCTAGCTTCCTGACACGTGTCCCTTAGAAAACCACTTTTTTTTGCGTTTTTCTGGGCGTTAAACTCCAGAGGAAAAAAAAATGCGAAACTCATTTCAGGCCGTCGGATGAAGGGGTGCAGATCCAACGGTGCGGATCGCACGCGATGGAGGGCAAGATGCACGGACGTAAAGGTAGGTGGGGTGAAACAATAGTTTAAATGTGAACCATTCTATTAGGGGAATGGACGGCAGAGATCTATCGACGGGGAAAAATGAAAAGGGAAAAGTGCGAAGAGAAGAAGCAATGTGGACCGTTTGATCTAAAAATATCAACAACAGAGATTAAATCAGAGGTCAGGATGGTGGACGCTTATGTGATATAAGAGTGGGATGCGATGCAACACTAGCCATTGGATCTAACAGAATGGATGGTCAAGATTAAATTGCATCAGAAAATAGGAAAAAGGAAAAAGTTCCAGGGATTTCGTATTTGCGATATGCGATTAAGTGTTGGCCTTTGGATCAGTTTGACAGATCAACGGGCAGGATTAAATCACGAAAGACATCAGCGGGAGGCAGAGATGGGAGCGCGATTGAATCTCAACTGTCGGTTCTTGTGAATTCAATGGCTAAGATTAGATCGGAGGATCTGTGTTGGAGGAGGAAAAGGGAAAGACAAAAGGGAAGAGTTGTGATGCGATGTTGCGCTGACCATCGGATCAGAAGGATGATCGACGGCTGAGATTATATC